>JAOVVG010000042.1:1174883-1208191 GCA_028566375.1 Leptodoras nelsoni | reverse complement strand
CACAAAGAGCATACGGACATAGGAGTCCTTCTGCTCCAGGTGGGTGAGGGCAGTGTGGACCACAGAGGAAATGGCATATTCTGTGGATCTGTTCTTCCTGTATGCATATACAGGAAGTTGCATACATTGTATGCAAACCTCCCAAACTAAAATGACAGGTGTTTCAGTTTCATTGTCTAACCCCTGTATATATAAGTATATGTATAAATATACTGCAGTTAGTCCCAGTCCCATTATCTGATTTGTCCACATCACTGGGACATTTATGTACAATGTACAATTTCACTTCCTAGTTCTAACAGTTACCAGAGTAGTCTATAGGAATGTAACTTAAAATATGTAATGTACCATCAGTTGAAAAAGAAAAAAGAAACGGGGAAGCCAGTTTTACAGGAAACACCTTTAACGGGAATCCAGCAAACACAGAACGTTCAGCTAGCATTAGCCTATGGTTCTCCTAGGGTTAGTTTTACAAAAAAAACCACCTCACAATGTTTAGAGAAGTTTTGCACCTGATTGCATCAGAACCTTCCCCAAACGTTTTGGGAACTAAAAGCTCTACAGTTACAGAAACATTCCTATAACATTTAGACAAGGTGTTCCAAAAGATTCTTGGGACAATAATACAACCAAATGGGAACTTTCTTCAAAGGTTCTCCAAAAGTTCTCACATTATAAATGTTAGGAGCATGTTCCATAAATCAAAACATGCGACCAAAAACTAATGTTACATTTATGTTTAAAACAAAAAAACAACAAACCTTTCCTGGCAAACCACAAGAAAATGTGGAAATGTTCTGGGGCCCAAACTCATTAGGTGAGAATCCACTTTGGCTTTAACTATTTTTAAATCAATACATTCAGTTTGGAGACAATATTTCAGCAATGTATACAATATTTAATATCTTAAAAACATCTCTAAACATTTCATTTGCGTAACCTGGCATTTACTGTAGCAGTTGGAAGTTCACATGCACAACATGGACATGGATGTCATGGCAAAATGAGCATATAGCATATATCTTTAATAGGAAAAAACCCACAGGGTCAACATTTAAAAATACATACATAAAGCACGCTGAATATTTGGGTGAAAGTCACTTAGCAAGGTGCACCTTGACCAGTAGCCATCAACAAGCTTCTGGTGGAATTCAGGTTGGATATTTGACCACTCTTCTTGGCAGAATTGTTAGAGTTTGGGTAAATTTGTTAGTTTCCTGGCACAGACCTGACTTTTAAGTACAGTCCACATATAATTTTGATAGGGTTGAGGTCAGGACTTTGGGAAGGCCATTCCAACAGTTAATATAAGTCTGCTTTATCTATTTCACAACCAGCTTTGATGTGTGTTTGGGGTCAATGTCTTGAGGAAAACACACTCATGTTAAGTTTCAACCATCTAGCTGATGGTATGAGGTTCTGCTGAAAATTTCTGAGGTAGTCTTCCTTCTTCGTTATTCAATACACTTTGTGCAAGGTACCAGTTCCACTGCCAGCAAAAACATGACGCTACCACCACCAGGCTTAACATTTGGTACAGTGTATTTAGGGTCAAATGCCTCACCTTTACTCCTCCAAACATACCTCTGATCATTGTGGAGAAACAATTTAATCTTTGTCTCATCTGACCATATAACTTCATAATGTCATAATTGCTTGGCTGTAGACAGTGACACTGGTGTTCCTTCAGATTCTGTTTCATGGTTAGTGGTTGGTGGGTTGTTCCTGACCTATCTGAACCATTTTCCTCTCAGCTGAGGGTGACAGTTTGGGCTACTGCTATGGATCAGCTGTACTTATACAGTGTGCTTGGATCTTCAGACCTTGGAATCTTCAGTTGTTTAGAAATGGCTCCAAGAGACACTCCTGACTTGTGTAAATCTAAATCCACTTTTATTTACATTCAGTCTGAACATTGCTTTAGCTGACAAAGCAGATAAACTAAACAGCTAAACTATTAATCTGGCATTTCTGAAACTGCCCATTACGAATCAGTGTTCTCCAATGTTCAAGCAAGTGGAGGAAGAAAAAAAAAGGAACACATGAAGGACACTCCAGATCGAGATGAAAAAATGTGTTTGCCTCTGTTTATTCAGTTCAAAACAAATACTGTTACAAGACAAAAAAGATACGTTTGTTTTTAAAAGCAATCTTGGCAACAAGTTTTTTTTTATAACAATTTCATAATAAAAAGACAAAAAGATCATTATCATTATTATTCCTGCTGTTTCCTTTCTTAATTTAGAAAAGAAATGAATAAACGTGGGCTGAATGCCTCTCTTCAGGCTACCCTGTTCAAAGCGCCACGTTCCTTCTTTTTATTTATTTGCAAATGCAAACACTTGTCATTAATAAATAATACTATAAAATGTTCTGTGAGTACGATTTACAAGGGCAGATGAGGTTAAATACAAAGAATCAAAGTGACGGGTGTTTCAACTCAGTCGGGTTTTGATTCATTTGATTCGCTACTGATCAGCTACAACGTCGACCACAAACTGTAACAGAACGGGTTCATTTTTGGTGCGCGTACAAAAACATGTTTGATTTGTCCTGTGTTTGCAAATGAATTCACCGGATTCACTTATGAGTTGACTCGTTTGTGAATCACCTATCACAAACAAGTCACAGAGAAAAAAAAAGCAATATATACATCAACACGAGCATGATTTTTTTTTTAATATTGTATTTTTTTTCTTGTGTGATTTTTTAATTTTTTTATATTTTTTTACAAAGTGGACAAGTTTTAACATCAGACTCTTGGAGTGCAGAAGCGACAGTTAAGGCAGCTTTTTTTCACCTGCGAAAAGTTTGAACAAGGTTAAAAATTGCAATGTTTTTAATCTTTTTTTTTTATTGTCTGCCTCACAGAGTGCAGTAAAAGTAAGAATCGATCGTTGCATAATTCTGGCTGTTGGTGATTTCTAGGTGACTTGTTTGGATCGATTGTATGACACTGGGCCTGCAGAACCCACGATGCTCCATAATTGTATAATAAAACAAGAGTCCAGACCTTATTAATCAATACAGAGCAGTCACATCCAACCTTATGAAAATGCAGATCTCTCACCAAAACGAGTGCAGTATGACATTCGAGATATGATCAGGCGTGTGCAGATGTTACGTTTGGCTTTGTGATAATTGGCTAACGTTATACTGTGGCTCAGAATATTATTGTGTTTTTTTTTTTTTTTTGCTATGTCATCTCAGCTGAAGTTAGTGCCATGGTTAAGTGTTCATCATCCTATAACTTTACTGTAAATGCTGGAGTAGTAAACATACCGTATAAATACATTAATGACATTGATATTAATGTAAGGCAAAAAATGGTAGCATATAGTGTTGTACTGTAAAAGTCAGAGCTGTTGCTTATTGAAATGGCTATATTGGAGGATTTTAGAACGTAAATAAAAGACGTTTTGTCTGTAAAGAAGCTTAAATAAATTAAATAAAAATAAATAAGACACTATAACAAGATGTTCTTCACACACTCACACACTGTAAGGTACTGAAATATATGCTGAATGTTGTAATATGTCATGTAGCACGTGCCTAGATGTAGTGAAAGCTTTACGGGGTAGCATTGTCCTCCCTCTGGCTTATCATATACAGTATGGGGAACATCACCAAGCTGTCTCGCTGATTACACTGTACGTTTTCTGAATGACTAGGGAAAACGTTAAACCCAAATCTTATTCCACTTGCACTAGTTCCCTGTGCTGACTGACATGTTGGCACACATAGTGTGAGACTTGCTTTTTGGCTTTTAAACACACTTAGTGAGGGGAAAAAAAGATTCGTTTTGGCTGTCAGTCTGCTGTGCAAATAGTTTCATGGCTTCTGTGTGAACTTGGGTGAAAAAATAAAACGTATGTATAGTATGCATTTCTGGTAATGCTTTAAACAACTGTATTTTCTGGACCATATGGCAAGTATAGGATGTCCTATACTTATAGCATGTCCTAAAAAAAGCTGCATCAATTGACCAGAATATTAGTATTTAAAATGGCACTAGTTAATCAGACTTTTCTGCACTCAGCTTCGTAACCAGCTTCATTAAATTATAATCTGAAGCGCATGCAGCATTTGAAACCAATGAATTGTAATTCAAACGCAATTAAAATATATGACTTTTTAAATTTTTGGTTAACAGGCTACAGCGAGGGTTTCCAGTCTTATTCTACCTGTTCTTAATCAATGGGTCTAATCAATGGATCTTGACTTTCAGTAGTGTGTGGCTTCTGCTTGGTTGGAAAGAAAACCTGTAGCCACACCGGACACCACTGGGCTACAGGAAGAGTCTATGTTTGTTTGTGCACAACAGGTGGACAACATATTCTCCCCTATGGAAAAGTACCTAGGTTGGATTCCCGGTCTTGATTTTTGAGTTTTCATGTTCTCTTCATGTCTGTGTGGGGTTCATCTGGGAGCTCCAGGAAGGGAGATGTGAGTGTGTGTTTGGGTATGAGTGTGTCTGTCTGTGCCTGCCCTGCGATGGACTGGCAACCTGTCCAGGATGTTTCCTTGCTTTCTCCACCCTCTGTGACCCAACAGTAGGATACGTGGGTAAGGATAATATTCTCTCCTACATGCTTCAGACACTTTCACAATGCTTATGAAAGAGCTGTGATTTATGAAAAATAGAAGTTACATGAGTTACAAACTCCTGTATTTTGGATGTTGGGAAAACACGGAACGTGGACTATTGAAATCCATTCAAACCATAAACCAGGCAATGCGAGAGTTATACTATGAACTGCCTATAAGGAAAGCATTAGTTTCTGGGTATGACATAAATCCATAAATAAAGAAGAGGACACATATCCTGGGCCTGTTTATACAGACATGTCTGACATGTCTGTGGAGATTCATTAATAAAAACCACTACTGAGGAAAATGGGCAACAAAAGGCACAAGCCAGTGTCCACATCTGAACTCATGATGAGTACCCTGTTATTAAAAATGCATTAGTAATCACTCATCATGACTCATCCAAAGTACTCTCTATGAGCTAAACTGATTAATGAATGGCACAGGGCTCAGGTTGAAGCATAAATGACTTGAACATAAAATAAAGGTAATGATGATGGCATCGGCTAAACACCTAAATCCAATTTCAGGGAAGAGGTTCTGGTTCTAGTTAATGTTAACAGTAAGTCTACCATTGACGTAAAATGCAATAAGAGGTTTCACCATGCAGTGGTGCTTGAGCAGAAGCTACAGCACTTAACTGAAAAGCATATAAATCAAGGGCAGAATAAGTGTAAATGGTGTTTACATAAAAAAAAAAACCCTAACCCAAAGCGCCTAACTGCTTCATGGGTCGCAAACCATAGACTTACGCCAAGTGCTAAATATGCATAGGCTGAAGAGTGCATAGGTGCATGCTTTTTTGACCTATGCACTTGGGAGAATCACACTCAGTGTCTTCTTGTAGATATAATAGCATTGATTGCGATTGTAAGCAAAAGTCTTTTAGATTTCTAAACAAAAAGTGCAAATAAAAGAATTTCAGCTGGACAAGTTTTAGACATTCTGAGTATCTTTGATAGGCTCGATCACTACTGCTACATTAACGCTAATGTCCTTTATACAATTTGTGTTGCAGTAATGCACGTTAACGTTCCTATAAGCAGCTACCCAAAAATACTAAAAGATAAAGCATAAAGCCAAAGTATAGAGCCAAATTAGTGGCGACACAAAAGCTTTTTCTTATGTAACACACTTTGGTTTGTTTGGATTTGTCGAAAGCCCACAGTGCAGCAAATCTTTCCTTGAGGCCTTTTATTTTCCGGCTGTTCTTGCTTATCAAGGACAGTGCTCGCTGTCACAAAACACACATACACACACACACACACACTTTTTTTTGCTGGTGTCATTGTCTTGTCTGCATGAAACCACAGACACTACAGAGGGGTTCGGTTTCAGAGTTATATCTGTCCAGTCTGCATGAATCAGGTTACAACAGCAAGGTCACACACACACACACACACACACACACACACAGATGGGGTCGGATGAAAAATATTTCAGTTTTCAGTGTTATCTGAGAGGTGCTAGAGTGTTTGTGTGTGTATGTCTAGTATTTATACTCAAATAATTTTTAGTGATTTCTAGTTAATTTAGTAAAACGTTTCGAAGTAACAGATATTCTGTGAAATAAAACGGCATTAAAGAAAAGTTTGTTGGGAGACAAAATGATTGTTTGTGTTGGTTGGTGCTCTTGTCAAAAGCCATCATACAAACTGAAATTTGACTTAAAAATCTAATTCAAAACAAAAGTGTACTGGGCTATAAATGGCAGACTGAAAATGATCCCTGTGTGACAAAGTCAAGCTCTTTGTGTGTGTGTTTGTATTCCTGTGAACACCGTCCTGTTCACACACTAACCCAGAGACTGTTTGTGTGTGTGTGTGGCTTGTGAGATTTGTATGTGTCTCTGTTTTATCTCAACGTGAACCCTCACATTATTGTGCTTACATTTTAGACTACATTTTAGTCCCCTAGTTTAGTTTTACCAGAAAATGTGTGTTGGTGAATGGCAGCTGTGTGACTCCTATAAAAAAGCCAATGCAAAGTAAGGATAGAAGGATAAAAAGATGGATGAAGAAAAAAGGAGCTAAAAAAGGGGAAGATTTCGGCTGACGTCAGTGGGGCGAAATAAACCAAACACAGAAATTAGAGAACAAGACTGCACTGCTGAGCGAGAGAAAATTTGAAACAAAAACACCAAACAGGTTCAGGAACTCGAACTCTTGGGTAAATGGGAGATGATATTTTAGTGTGATGTTACAACACAGAGCCTTCGGTTTGGAGAAAATCTGCGAACAATCTTGACTTTCACTTACACCCTAAAATAATACATGATTTCCTCAGCAAGTTCTCATGTTGTTTAATGCCCACTTTTTTTGCAGCAGTGTTTTTCTTATGTAATAACTTCCAAAAACGCACTGGAGTGCCTTAGGTTTTTGGAAAGACCTGAACCTGACACACACTACAGACTCTGTAGTGTGTTACACCCGTACAGATCTAAAGATTGCCATATGAGTTTGAACTTAACTTTGCTGGTTTGTTTCTGCCAACCACAGCATGTCTAATCCACACATTTATAAACCTGATGAACCAGAAAATAAAGATTTCTGCTTGGGATGGCAAAGTCATGGCCACTAAACGTTAAAACAGCACACTGGCAAAAACAGAGAGTAAGTGATACCAGCAATATTAGTCATCTGCAACACCGAAAAGTCAGACTTCAGTAAACACAGATGTCTGCTCGGCCATCATACTGAACAGTTTTACCAGTGAGTGACTGATTAAGGTTGATTAGTGTGACTGCACTGACCATTATATTTCAACAACAGGCCTACAGATTCATATGGACTCATTTGGCTGACTTAAATAATCACATGAGCTATTCTTCTAGAGTAGTAGAAGGGTGAAGAACTGGAGTTCAGCACAGCTTGTTTATTCCCTGGCACAAAGACACCCAATTTAACTCAATTACTAGCCTTAATCGGTGTGTTAGAGCAGAGAAGTCAACACTATGCTGGACTTCAGTACCCTGGAGCACCACTATGCATGTCTCATTTCATGCCCATATTGTAAAATAGTGATCGGCATGTACATTGATCTGCTGATCTCTGGGTTTAAGTTGGAGGCTGGATGTTCAGAGTCCTGGTTTAACTTAAGCCATGTCATTTCTACCCTGTCATCCATGCCTCAGTAAGAGTTTACATTGCACATCCTTCCCTTTTAAACACCACCATAACTGGCAACCAGCAAACTGTCTATAAATAATAATCTTCATTAGCACTGCAATCTTCTTTTTTATTTTCTTTCCATGTCCATTCTGTTCCAGCAGGGGGAGTATTTTTGCCAATTCAGAACATTCTGATGGCCAGAAAGGGCACAGAGAAACATTCCAGTGTCTTGCTGGTGGTGCCAAAGAAAGAAGTAAAGGTAAAAAAGTGGGATGTTACCAAAGGACGTGACCACAGTGACCTTTTTTCATTACTTTCTTGGCACTCTATCCATCTAAAATGTGACAGCACTGGCGTCCCGGAGCTCCAGCTCTTTTAGTTTCTCCTCATGTAGACAAAAGCTGACTCGTCTGAACACTGAAGCTAAACTAAAATACTTGTTTGTCATCTGTGGGCACAGCTGAGTGGCAGGCCTCATGTTTAAGGCCATGTTTAGGGCCCACTTCTGGGCCTGTTCAGGAAGTGATCCTGTCCATCTTTTGCATGTTTCATTGGCAGTCCAGTGGACCTCTCATGATTGCTGTTTTGGCTTAATCACCCATGTTTTGGCCCTGTCGGAACTCTTTATGTACATTATAGTCCTTAGCACTGCAGCATTGCACCGGTCCTGTAGAGGGAGACATGTCCATCTAGATAGAATATTACCAAACAGTGATGAGAAACAGAGGACCATAAAAAGTCAGAAGCTGAAAGGTCAATCGAAAATTCATCCCTCAAAGGAATCCTTGGGATCAGTCTGTTCTGAGATGATATTGGTGCGAAGTGCAATTATTTATGTAACTGAGACATGATTGAACTTGTAGAGAAGGTTATGAAGGGGTAGAGACAGGTGTTGACATGTTGATTGGTGGATTGATGGGATCTGCTGCAGTGCTGTGCTCTTGTCTCTTGGGTGAGATGTAATAGTCTATGAGACAGAGAGAGAGAGGGAAAAGAAATTATATATAACATTCTAGAAATAACACAATGGACTTTACAGTCTTATATGTGGCAGTTCCTTCCATATCAAATCTATGACCAAATTGAAAGTTAAATATGAAATTTCAAGAATTTGTTTTAACTGAACTGAATATTCTGACCAACCACACTGGTACAATCAGAAATTTGACATTTACTTCCATTCGACCCCTGGTAGACATTTTTGGCTTCCTACCATTCTACTGTTCTGCCACAGAAATGAAAAGTTACCTTGAGATTAAATTGACCAAAACTAGTAAGTGATTAACCTGCAAACTTTCTCACTCTTCACTTGTTCTGATTTCGGATGCGCAAGCACCTCCTTTTCAATGGTGGCTCTATATCTGCTGCTCCCACCACCGATAACGGAGCTTCCAAGCCGCACGGCAACATAGCCACCGTCTTATCTGCTGGTTTTGGCACAGGCTGAATGACACAACCTGGTTTAGGCATGAGGGGCAAGGCGTATGCATGATCTGCTCCAGATGCGGCATCCTCTGCCTCTTGGGACTTTTCCTCTCCGCCATGCCCAGGTGCTACAGCCTGCTCAGATAAGGTTCTTTCAATGGCTGAGCAGCTGTTTTCTTTCAGGTCCTCTCCCTCAATTTGCTCATCACAGATTGTAGCTGTCCTTCGGTTCATTTCCACAGCAGGAGGGGGAGGGGGCGTCCGGACTGTGGGTTCTAGTGGCTGCATATTGCAGCTGCCATTGACAATCACATTACAAGGCGTGGCAGTACCTGGCTCTGTTTTCATCACAGCGAGGCTGGCCAGGGGGGTAGAAAGGCTGCATGTGATTGGCTGAGATTGTAGAGGAGTAGCACTGCAGAATGAAGGGTCAGCACAAGGCAGAGTGATGTTGTTCAATGGGCTTTTAGCCTCTATTTCTCTATCGTTTTGTGTGTCCTCTAATGGTCTTGTGCTGCAGGAATCTCTCTCATTCATTTCGCATTCGCCCACTCTTGACATGCTAAGCCCAGTGGGTGTGGTTGATTCAGGCTCGGACTTCACCTGCACGCATGGCACAGCTCGCTGGATCACTAGCTGCTGCCGTGAGCGCCTGTTTGTCGTCAAGTCAATTATTCCATTTGCTGGTGCTTCTGTAGGAGATCCTGGATGTGATATACTGGAACCTCCAGTGCTTTCTGTTTTAATCGAGCTCATACTATGCCGTTCCATCTGGCTGGAAATACCTGGAGAAAGCACATCTGAGCCAGAAGAATTTTGCTTATAAGCTCCACCTTCTCCTCTGGATGAACCGGGAGAGAAGGATGAGTCCTGCGAGTCACTGTGCTCACCAGAAACTTCTGGAAGCATCCCATCATTCCCAGGGCGATCTCCTGATGCCTTTGGACTGATTGGGATAGGAACAGGGATGGGAATCGGGACTGGTAATGGCACAATTACGGGATACGGTACTAAGAGCATTGGAGGGGGCACTAATGGTGCCAGTGATGGCATGCCAAAGTTCATCATAGGTGGCACTGGTATATGCCCAGGTGGCATGATATTAACAGGAGGGAAGGGAAGTCCAGGAATGTGGGTACCTGGATGAGGGGGCATTATTCCGGGAGGATTGCCTGGCAAGGTGGGGGTGGAAGAAGGGTGGACATGGGGTGAAAGTAGGGGTCGGTGCATGGGACTAGATGGAGGACCCAAGGTCCGAGGTGGAGGAGGCGGCCCAATTCCAGGAATCATGGGATTAGAAAGGGGGCTGTTGGGGCCAGGAGGGCGTAGGAAGGGAGGACGGATTTGCTGCATCATCTGGTGCTCCATAAAGAGGGGCAGAGGCACTGGGCCACGGGGCGTCATTACCATTGGAGGACTTCCATTGGGCACCACTCCCATTGGAGGGTGAATTCCATGGCCAGGGGGTGGTGGCAGGGGTGGTGGTGGTAATGTTGGACTCTCATGTGGCCTTGGTGTGGGGATTTTCACTGAAGATGAAGATGATGAAGATCCTGAACCTGTGACGCTGGAATCAGAGGGTGATGCAGATGCTCTTTGTCCAGTCCCAGATGTTGTTGCCCCTGGTGATGGTGCCTTGCGGGGCCTTAATTCGCTCAAAGGTGCGTTCCAAGATTCAGGGGTCAGAAGTTGGACCCCGGCGTTTGCTTCCGTTTTTCCGTCTCCAGCCGGATAAATAGTGTTACACAGTCCACCAGGTAGAGCCGCCTGGGTTTCTTTATAAAAGATGTCCATCTTGTACTGGTTGAGACACTTAGCGCTGCAAAACTGGAGGCGCCTCTCACCTGAACCAAAATCCAGATACTCTTTAGTGTGGCGGATGTGCTTGCACCAGTCACACACCTGGAAAACACAAAACACACACGATATGTAGTGTAAATGTTTTAGGTCAGCAAGATTAGCAGAGCACCAGGAAGTGTTACAAAGTCACTGAATAAATAATTCAAGGGTTGTTCTCAGTAGTTAGACTTATATGTATGCATGAGTATGAGTGTGTTTAATCAAATAACCACTCTAGTTGAGAAACATAACAATTATGCCATACAATTTAAATCATTTTATATTAGTGCTCATCTGTTTCATCCAAACACCAAATGTTCATTTTCTTGTTGTGGGGGAACAGCTTTCACACAACATTCCCTCCCTCCATCCCTCCGTCACAGACACACACACCCACACACACACCGACACACAGTCACTTCTTGTCACAGTCAGCTGCCTCTGGCAGAGCCGCAGGGTCAAACACAGACAGTCCTGACTAAAATCTTTTCCCTTCAAGGAATAATTGTGTGTGTGTGTGTGTGTATAGATACACACAAAAGAAGTAGATGTGTATTCATGGTAACATTAACAGAAGGTGACAAGGACATATCTGGAAAGGTGTGTGTGTATTTCTGCTGTCAGTCTCTTCTCATGAGAAATGCTCAGGATGACAGGTGTATTGCAGACTCATGGATTTGCCCCAGGCCTACTGAGATGATTAGCGAACAAGCCAAGTCTCACAGGAAGTAATAAGCGGATTAATCAACTGTTGGCCCAGTCGATGACAGTGACATATACAGTCTTTCCCTCTCCTTGTCTCTCTCAAACACACACACAAAGAATAGAGAGAGCCCTGTGTTGCCTTAAATTAACACAAGCCCTTCACACGCACTCTTAACAGTCTACACACATCACTAAACTTACAGCCAGGGTGCCATGTTGAGTTTCAGGTAGTAGATACAAAAATTAAGAAAGAACATGCAGAATAAATGGATGTGTCTGTTTGCCCATAAGTCAAAAACATGGCCTTCAAATTTAGTATAGGTTGCAATTGTATAAGTACAAATAGGATTTATTTCTTAGGAGTTTAATGTTATATTATTATTATAAGAATGAATTAACAATTTGCCTAAAATACATGTTTTTGGACTGTGGGAGGAAACTCACACAGACACAGGGAGAGCATGCAGACTCTACACAGAAAGGACCCGGCCCCCCTACCCAGGAATCAAACCTGGGACCGTCTTGTTGTGGGGTAGCAGCAATGCCCACTGCACCACCGTACTACCCAGTACAAAGATGTTAGATTCTGCTTTCTTAGATATGCTGTTTCTTATCTAGTTCATGTGCACCAAGTAAATAATTAGTATATATTTAAATACTAGGAACATAAATATACAATTTAAAATCCTGTCAGAAAGTCTGTATGTTTAGCTGGCTAGTTACTAGTTACTTAGCAGTATCAGTGAACAGCAAGAACACTGATTAAATTTATTCTAAAAGCTTCTTTAAAATCCTGACAGTTTAGCTCATGTTAGCTGTCTAGCTAAATCCTGTTAGAAACCCTGTCAGATTAGCTCGTTAGCTAGTATTAGCAGGAAGGATTTTGAACCTTTATGTGACCAGTCAAGTTCATTCTAGTTTGCTTTCAAACCCTAGCAGTGAAGTCTATATAATGAAGAATTTGACTTAAAATTCCTGTCAGAAATCTTACTGATACTTTATCTTACGTTAGTTCTGTACATTTATGAATAAGACCAGTTAGCACACTCTTTGAGGGATCCTAGCTACCTAGCTAAGATTCCATGTTAGTACATGTTCCCTTTCTGGCTAAACCCAGCAACAAATTCTGTATACAAAGTCATTTCAGAAATCCTGTGAGGATGTTGCCCAGGTAGCTAGCATCATCAGGGAGCATTATGAACAAAGATGACTCACATTTTACTCCTATCCTGACAGATTCATTTATATTAGCTGGCTGGACAGCTTTAGCAGTGAGGATTATCAACATTTATGAATGACATAAAAACCCTGTTCAAGATCCTGTTAAGTGCAAGCTAGCTAACTCTTTAGCCTCGCCAACGAAGAACGATTACATTGTTATAAATTCCATTAGAAATCCTGACCAGTTGATGTTAGCCATGCCAGGAGAGCTATAAGTTATGAAGATTATTTACATTTACAAGTATGACATTAAAATCCTGTCAGGGTAAACATGTAAACAATGATAAATAGAAATGCCAGCTAGCTAGCATTAGCAGTAGAGAGTCCTGTCAGGATATCCTTTGTTTGCTAGCTAGGGGTGCCAGTAAATCTCAAGGGCAATTGTGACTTTCGTAACTAAAATCCTGTCTGTTAAGAGCATATTAGCTAACTTGAGACGATTAAGAGTGAACAAGTACAACAAATCCTGCCAGAAATCATGTCAGATTAGCATGTTAGCTACCAAGAAGAGTATGACTAAAAGCCTGTGAAGTACTGCCATGACAGTCTGTGTCTGATGACATCATACAGTCACTTCGCTTGACAACTTGACTAACATTTGTGAAACATCTTGATGAGGTGAAGTGTGTGTGTGTGTGTGTGTGTGTGTGTGTGTGTGTGTGTGTGTGTGTGTGTTGAATTATAGACAAGCGTTAATTTTCCCTCGTTTATACGGCAGCACAGATGGAGAGCACTTAACGAGTCACCAGTCTGAGCGGGACATTTCACTGCACATTACGCTAATGGAGTCCTTCACTCCGCCCTCTCTCTCTCTCTCTCTCTCTCTCTCTTTCTCTTGCACTATTCTACCCTTTCCTTCTTTTCTTAATCTTTCCTTTTCCCCCTCCTTCGTTTCTTTCTTCTCTCTATTGCTTTCCTCTTTTTATCTTTCTGTCTCTGCCTTTTCTTACTTCGTTTCTTTTTTCCATTATTATATCCTTTTCTCTCACTTCCTCCTTTCTACCTTCATTTTCTCTCTTTGTCCCTATTTTATTCTTTTCCATCCATTTTCTTTTCCTTTATTCTTTATTATATTTACTCTGCCCTTTCCCTTTCTTTTTCACTCTTAGCATTTTCCCTCTCTCCATTTTTCTCCTCTCTGTCCTCCTCCATTTCTCCATCCATATTCCTGTTTACTCTTTCCCTCTTCCTAGTTTCTCTCTTTTTCTGTCTCTCCTTTTAGTTTTAACTTTCAATTTTATTCACCTTTTTCTGTTTATTCTTTTATCCCTCTAGCACTGTGTCATGTCTCTGGTTCTCTCTACTCCCTTTTCTCATTCTCCTTCTCTTTCACCTTTTTTTTTCTTTCCCATCTTTCCTCACTTTACCCTTTTTTCCTACTTGTTGTCCTGTTCTCTTTCCCTCTTTCTTCCTGTTTTTCTCCATTTTTAAAACTATACACTTTCCCACTTTTTCATGTACATCACCCTGTCTATCCTTTTCTTCCTCCTCATCCTTTTTTCTCTTTGTATATTCCGCAGATTTCTCTATATCCCTACATCTTCCATGTTCTATTTCTCATTTCTTCTCTTGCTTCTTGTCTGTCTTTGGTTTTTATTCCCTCCCTCCCCCTCCATAATTACAGTCATTTATTTTGTGCTCCTTTTCTTTTCGTAATTACCTCGGACATTAGCGCCTCTGGTTTACATCTCAACTCGTCTCCCATGTCTCCTTCACCTCTGACCCCTGACTGAGTCAGCCATTAACACACACACACACACACACACACAAATACACACACATACACAGTCTGATATAATGCAATGCAGAATGACAATGTTGAAATAAAACATGAATCAATGGAGTGATGTTAAAGAAGATGTGATTTTGCAGGTTTTAAAGGAATACTCCATTTTACTTTAAATACTGTGATAGATAGATAGATAGATAGATAGATAGATAGATAGATAGATAGATAGATAGATAGTGTGTCTAAGATTACCATGGACAAGAATTAGGCCTCGTTTCCCTGCACTGAGACAAAAATCCTTTAAAAATGCATTTCTGTAGAACATTTTAATAAATTCTTTAAATAATGGTGTCTGTTGATGTTGAATTCTGGATTCTGATTGGTCAGAGGTGTGGATTCATTTCGTCTGACAGTAGAGCAGCTGCGAATCACAGGTTTATATTAATGCGCTTGTTGGAATGTGTTATAGTTTCTATACTAACAGCTTATTCACAGCATTATTGTACAGCAGAAGCTCTCCAGTGAAAGTCTCTAGAGTCAGCGCTTTGTAACAGTCAGAAAGTTTTACATCCCGGGAACATCTACAGGACAGAGAAGTTTATGCTTTCCAGATTTTTTTTTTATCTTTCAACTTTCAACAATGTACCTGTGAGAGAACAAGTGTTTATAGCTGCTATAGTGTACGCAAAACCACTGTCATGTCATTACTGCAATAAATAAAAACCATTCTAAAACTTTATGAGGACCAAATATTCCCTTAATGATAATAACACAAAGTTCTTTCTTTCTTTCTTTCTTTCTTTCTTTCTTTCTTTTTTTTCTTTCTTTTGTTCTTTCATGTTTGTCCATTTTATTCTTTCTTTCTTATTTGTCTGTCTGTTTCTTTCTTTCTTTCTTTCTTTCTTACTTTTGTTCTTTCATGTTTGTCCATTTTATTCTTTCTTTCTTATTTGTCTGTCTCTTTCTTTCTTTCTTTCTTTCTTTCTTTCTTTCTTTGTCCATTTCTTTCTTTCTTTCTTTCTTTCTTTCTTTCTTTCTTTCTTTCTTTTTCTTTCATGTTTGTCCATTTTATTCTTTCTTTCTTATTTGTCTGCTTCTTTCTTTCTTTCTTATTTGTCTGCTTCTTTCTTTCTTTCTTTCTTTTATGTTTGTCCATTTTATTATTTCTTTCTTATTTGTCTGCTTCTTTCTTTCTTTCTTTCTTTCTTTCTTTCTTTCTTTCTTTCTGTCTTGTTGTTTTTTTTATTTCTTCTTCACTCCTCCATCCTTCTTCACTATGACTGCCACAGCTAGTTCTGGAGGTCATATATATTTAGTTGAAGTTTTTTTCTTATTCTTCTGTTTTGCTCCACCAGTCATTATTTGGTTGATGATGTCATATACATAAACTCAACCAATAATTTTTTGGCTGTAGATTGAAAACCATTTTAATTTAATAGCAAGTTAGGAGGCTCATTACCTGGCTTATTACGATTCATTTGTGGAGTAGCGCCACCTAGTGAATAATGCTCAAAGCAAATTTGCATCAAAGTGTGCAGTGCATCACTACCACATTCTACCACATTCTACCACATCACATAATACCACTATATGGTAAGTCCAATTGTTTTATTTGCTTTCCTTCTTTCTTTCTGTTTTCTTTCATTCTTTCTTCATCATGGAATATGTTAACAGATAAAAAGGATGTCTTTCTTTAAATACACAGAGAAAGTATTTTTTGGCAAAATGCTGTGTGGTAGTTTAGGATGGTAACAGTAACTCTTCTTCATCACACCATCCCGGCACTGATTAGTTTCCTGTAATAGCACACTCTTGTACTACTGTTTTATTCCTTACTTATTGCTCTTTTTCAGAGTTGTAATTTTTGTCCATGTTAATCACATGCGCTACAGATTCTTTTCCGTTTTCCAGCAGTGTTCTGCTGCGAGTATTCCTTGAAGTGTTGTGTTGCTGATGTTTCCATCCATAAGTCATTTTATACAACAGAAAACCTGTGTGGAAATAAACAACAATGAAAGGGGACAATAAAAAATAGAAGTGGTAAAGAAAACTGATGGTAAAGTGTGGTTGTGTAAAATGTCTCTTGTGTCATGAAATGGAGCAGTAAGGGCTGACAAAGGTGTATTTATAAAGGTATTGGAATGCTGTGTGTGTGTGTGTGTGTGTGTGTGTTAAAAAATTCTTTTAAATGTATTAGATGGAAACATATGTACACACACTTCAGGCAAAATCACATCTCCTGTCCACTTCCTGTCTAACACACTCCACACTGGTGGTGTTCAAATGTCTTACAAGCGCATCGCTGTGTGTCTTGAGGACAAGTCTGGGCGTGTCTTTGCTGTGCTGCGTGGAGGCCTCCTCCTCTCTGGCCTACAGGAGAGACACAACGACCCTTATACGCATGGACACAAAACAAACACACACACACACACACACACACACACGGCAGAGAACGGAAGGAAAAGAAGAGCGAGATGGGATGCATGGATGGAGTGAAAGTTACAGCAGTGGCATGCACTGACCTGTGTGAGAGTGTGTGTCTGTGAGAGAGAGAGAGAGTGTGTGAGAGAGAAGCGAGGTAATAAATAAGTCTAACCTTATATTTTGAGTGTGCAAAATTTTCTTTCTTTCTTTCTTTCTTTCAACGTTCTTTCAATGTTCTTTTAACATTGTGGACAAGACTTTGTGGGACATTTGCATGTGTGTGTGTGTGTGTGTGTATTCCAAGGCCATAAACCTGTACTAGCAGATTATGCAAATGAAAGCAAACAAAGCTCAAAAATACCCCAAAAGGCAATAATTAACCGGAATAGGAAATGAACACAATAAACAAATCAGTCAAAAGTGTCATGACAAAATGAACAGATTGCAGAAAGTCAGGAGCAGGAACATTGGATTCTTGCACAAAGTTACCTGGCATCTTTTTTTTGAACGGCTGTAACATGCTCAGAGGAAAGTGCAATCTGCCCTCTTCTACATACTTGAGCTCACAGATGGCTAGCGTTTGGCTAGCGTTGATATGATTGACAGAAAACAGCCAATTTAACTCTCTTGGTTCTCGGCCATGAATGGCTACGGCATGGTTGGGATTCAAACTCGTGGTCTCCCTACAATAGGGTGAACTCTTAAATCACCACTATTGCTAGCCATAACTGTTAACCAGTCCGGAAGCCTGAGGGCTAAAATATGCTTCCTCAGATGTGCCACCACATCTTTTCTAATTACTGCTCAAACAATGTTCTAGAAGCGAATGGAGGTCCCTGATTGGCTAAAGTCTCCCAGAACAACAAAGGAGGGAAGATGATCTTTTTTTTTTAATGGCACCAGTCCAATGTCTCCATTATATCAAAATGTTCACATCTGCTTCCTGGAAATCGCAGAATAAATTTTGTTAGACAATCCAATGATGCTTCTTTAATGTAAGACACAAAAACACACAGATGTTCTTCTATATGTGTATGCTTTACTCAGTGTCTCTTCTTTATTTTGCACTGATACAGGATCTGACCCTTTGGATCTGCACCAACTTATTTGCATATAGTACTAATGAGACTACACACACGCACACACACACACTAACACACACACACACACATGTACACACAGGGAATTTCTGCAAGCCAAATGAGCTGTTGGCTTGATAGCATGCGGTAGAATTAAACATGCAGCCAAAACTGTCTCTCACACACACATACTCACACACACACACACCTACAAGCAAGCTGACCTACTTTACAACACTAACCTGAGTGTGTATACCAACACACACTGTGCCAGACAGAACAATAAGCACCTCTTTTTACACTGACAGTGTCTTAATATTGTGTTTGTGTGTGTGTGTGTGCTTGGCTATTCAGAACCTCATGCTACCATACTGTACAGCACAATCCATATGGTGTGTGTGTGTGTGTGTGTGTGTGTGAGAGAGAGATGTACATCCTCTGGGTATTGCAGATGTATCTGCCAACCTCCATCTGGTTACCAGGGGCAGCACAGGTGTGTGTGTGTGTGTATGTCTCACCTTGTCAGGCAACATGTGCCTTTCCAAGGACACGGATGGGCAGATATACAAACAAACAGAGTGAAACACACACACACACACACACACACACACACACACACACACACACACACACAGACACACACACACACACTTGAGTGACACTTAAAACGCCTTCTGTCAGCTCATTAGTCTCTCTCTTTCTCTCATTCTGTTGTTCTCTCCCCATTACTACTTCCAAAAGCTCATACTACATTTTATGTTTTAAATACTAAAATTCATTTATTAGGAGTTTGTTTTTGCACAGTGGTTACATGAACAGGAAAGGTTAGTATATCACCAAACCCCTGGGGGTTTTGAATTTCCCCCAGGGGATCAGTAAAGTATCTATCTATCTATCTATCTATCTATCTATCTATCTATCTATCTATCTATCTATCTGTGGGGGTGGGGGGGCTTCTGTTTTGTCATATTGTCTAATATGGAATTGTGTGGTTTAGGAGAAAGTATAAACCATATAAACCATAAACTATGATGGTAACCGGTTCAGATGGTAAACAGCTAAATCGTCAGCTAGATAGGGCAGTGGTGGCTCAGCGGTTAAGGCTTTGTGTGGGTTACTGATCAGAGGAATGGGGGTTTAAGCCCCAGCGCTGTCAAGCTGCACTGATGGACCTTTGAACAAGGCCAAAACAATACCCTTTCTCTCCATGGGTGCTGTATTATGGCTGACCCTGTGCTCTGACTAGCTTCCTAACAAGCTGGTATATGTGAAGAAAAGAGTTTCACTGTGCTTTAATGTATATGTGACAAATACACACTTTTTTCTACATGTATACGTATTAATATGGACCAAGCTGGAAGTAAAATTGTGTTTTTGTAGCTGAAATGCTGCAGGTTAACTGATATCATGTGGCTATATTCAAGTGTGTGTGTGTGTGTGTGTGTGTGCGCATGTTCCTTTTGGTTGGTAGCTATGAAATAATCACCTTTCACAGTGACTCCCAATGCCATGGCAACCAGACGTGTTGGAGCCTGGGCTTAATTGCTAACAGGTAACACACACACACACACACACACACACACACACACACACACACACACACATTGTTGTATTACTGTCTTTGTGGGCTATTTATTTTGACTAACCTTTCCCTCAGTGACCTTAATTTTCTACTCAGTTTTTCTTTGGCTTCCATAACAGTAAAATTAAGCATACTAACCTTAACCTTTATTTCAGTAATGTTTACTTTCATAACCTTGAAATGCACCACAGTAACATCAATCTGAACCTACATGCTCCTTAAATACCTCAATCACCTTAATAACTTTACCTCAATAACCTTAAATATTACCTTAGCAACATTAACCTGTACATCAGTAACCTTAATCTTTCCCTAAGTAGCCTTAACCTTTACCTCAGTAAATTTAACCTTTACCTCAGTAACCTTAATCTTTACCTCAGTAACCTTAATCATTACCTCAGTAACCTTAATCTTTCCTTAAGTAGCCTTAACCTTTACCTCAGTAACCTTAATCTTTACCTCAGTAACCTTAATCATTACCTCAGAAACTTTAATCTTTCCTTAAGTAGCCTTAAACTTTACCTCAGTAACCTTAATCTTTCCTTAAATAGCCTTAAACTTTACCTCCGTAACGTTAACCTGTATTGCAGTAACATTTACCTCAGTAACCTTACTGTTTACCTCAGTAAGCTTAATCTTTCCCTCAGTAATGCTATCATTTACCTCAGCAACCGCAATCTTTATCTCCAAAAACCTTAAACTTGACCACAGTAGCTTCATTTACCCTGGTAACCTTACCCTGGTAAACTTTACCTCAGTAACTTCAGTCTTTACCTCAGTAACCTAAACAATAACCAGAAAAACAGCTTTTTAATTAGAAAACCCCAAGTAATAAAACAGTTTCCTTTGTGTACTGGAGTTACACATATCCTTAACCACAGTAACCTTAATCTTTGCCTGGGTAAGCCTAACTGTATAAACCTTTACCCAAGTAACTCTAATCTTAACCTCAATAATAATCATAACCTCAATAATGCTAACGATAATCTTGTTAACCCTAAAGTTAACCAGATCACCTTGTGGAAAACATTTTGTACTGTTGCTTTCCGAATAAAAACAAAAAAGTGTACATAGTAAAAAAAGTCAGAATGTGTGAAAGAGTGCGGAAACTGACAAATGGGTGCACACGTTTCACACACTTGACATATGTCCACTGCGCTCTTTTGTTGTGAATGTATAAACACGTGGTAGGGATGTAAAACACACTGCCAAACCAAATACCAATGTAAATCAAAGCATCACGATTCACTAGTCTTTAAGGAAGTTGTCATATTTCATATTATTCTTTCGTTTGGGAGTGTGTGAGCAAAAGAGACATAGAGAGAGAGACAGTAGTGGGTGCTATGAAGTTGTGTTTCCCTGCAAATGCTTCCTAAAAGAGGTTCAACATCCTCCAGGGGAAGGCATTCCAATAAATACACACACACACACACACACACACTCACACATAATGTAATACAGAACTGCATTATGCAATCAAAATCTGGAAAAGTGTCAGCTGAATATGAATGTTATTGACTCATAACATGGAGTAGGAATGAGTGACTCAATGAAAATGCAATGAGACACTACAGGACATCAGACAGATGCTGGACACACAAGATCTTCAGATGTCCTAGTAGCAGTAATCCTGCAGTAGCAGATCTGGTTACGTATCTACCTTACGCTTATGGATCTATTCAGATATTTTTTCCTCAGATTTGTTCTGGCATCAACACTTCACCTCAGCTTCCTCCAGGCAACTATCATCCAGATCTACACTGATCATTCCATTATAGATATGTTATTTACTTTAATCATTCCATTATAGAAATGTTATTTACTTTAATCATTCCATTATAGATATGTTATTTACTTTAATCATTCCATTATAGATATGTTATTTACTTTAATCATTCCATTATAGATGTTATTTACTTTAATCATTCCATTATAGATATGTTATTTACTTATTCCTTTTGCTCTAGATCTTTTCATATATCCAGCCTGTAGCTCCCATTCCCCCACCCCACCCCAATATTCAATATCATACTGCTCCAAATCATCCTGATCTTTTCAGATATTCAACCACCTTCTCCAGATCATCAGCCATCCTCCTAGCCGATCCAGGTATGTTGAACACCACTCAGCTCCACATCTGTTCATTTTTTTCATCTTCTAGCTCCAGATATGTGCGTATGTCCAACCTCCGTTTCCACTTCTTCTCAGTTTTCTAGGATCCAGTTCCAGAGAATGATATCTTTCTAATGTTCATGCTTCAGCACTAGAAATTTGCCTCTTTCTCTAAAATCTCAGGTCTGAGCAGAATGTTTATAAGTGTGTATATGTGTGTGTGTCTGTGTGTGTCTGTGTGGGTGTAACTGGATCTGTTTTCTCTCTTGGTCATGGACAAAGTTTTGGGTTTCACACATGGAGCAGCTGCGGGTATTTAACGATGAAACGCCACTGTACACACACACACACACACACACACACACACACAACAATATTTTAGAGCTGCGAAGTAAATGGAAAAATTGGGAGAAAGTGAAAAAGGAGAGAGCTAAAAGTGTGAGTGAAGTGAGACAGAGAAAGGAAAGGGAGTGAGAGAGAAAAGAGGGATTGATTACCCAAATCTCACATGAATGTGTGTGTGTTTGTGTGTGTGTACGTTCATCCTGCTGCACGGAACACAGCAAAACAGCAAAACTGTGAGCAGACACAGAAGCATTAGGACTATGCATCCTATCGTGTGTGTGTGTGTAAAACATGGAAATGTTACATCTGTCCAGTCGTGTAAGACATCTTATTAATTGTAATTTCCTTTTTTATTTTTAACTTATTGTTCGTTCATTCATTCATTCATTCATTCGTTCATGGTCAGAAATCCTGGTTGATCCGGAGCCTATAAACCCCAGATTTCCCATGAACACACACATTCAGACATACTCACGGTGGTCTGTCAGTATCCTAGTGGTCAAATTGTACTAATTATACTAACTGCCCTGCAAAATATATATTTTAATTTATTGTTTACTTTTTAATATTTATTTTTCATTTTTTTAAACATAAACTTTTTTTTTGTATATTGTAGTTTTTAATATTCTTTCCTTTTTTGTAAATTCCTTGTAACTCCTCGGCCACGCTAAAACATTTGCACCTTTATGTTTGTTGCTGTTAGTTTGTTAAAAGTCAGACTGAAATCTGGGAACCTTATTCTGATTTTACAAATCAGATTAACACACTCGAAAAGATCAGGAAGATCTCAGGTTCCACTGAGTTCCGTTTCAGGGAGAAGGCTGTGTTTGCTAATGTCCTGCAGTGTTCTCTAATGAAATGGGGGAATTTATGAATGACTGATGTGAGCTGTGGCGAGGAAAGACAGAGTGAATGAACGGACGAGTGTAAAGGGAATGGATCTCTGTGATGAATGGAGAGAAGTCGAGGAGGATGAGGAGGAAGAGAAGGAGGAAGAGGAGGAAAAGGAGGAGGAGGAAGATGAGAAAGGGGAGAAAGAGGGGGAGGAGGAAGAGGAGGAAGAGGAAGGGGAAGGTGAAGAGGAGGATAAGGAGGAAGAGGAGAAAGTGGAGGTCTCTGTTCTCCGTTCAAGGGAATTTTGCTGATGACATGATAATTGAAGCTGACTCAGCATTTTTCATTGACTGAGAGCAAATAAGTAGATTTCTCTCTCTCTCTCTCTCTCTCTCTCTCTCTCTGTCTGTCTCTCTGTCTGTCTCTCTGTCTCTGTCTTCTAATCAGCACTTTAGGAAAAACACCATTAACATCAACATACAGCCTTAGTTTTTGTCATTTTTTGTACACACACAGACAGACAGACAGACAGGCAGACAGCCAGACAGACTGACTGACAGACAGGCAGGCAGGCAGACAGCCAGACAGAGAGACAGACAGACTGACTGACAGACAGACAGACAGGCAGGCAGGCAGACAGCCAGACAGAGAGACAGACAGACTGACTGACAGACAGACAGACAGACAGGCAGGCAGACAGCCAGATAGAGAGACAGACAGACTGGCAAGCAGACTGACAAGCAGACCGACAGACAGATGGGCAAGCAGACAGACTGACAGACAGGCAAGCAGACAGGCAGACAGACTGGCAGACAGAGAAACAGACAAAGAGACAGACAGACAAACAGATTGGCAGACAGAGAGACAGACAGACAGACAGACAGAAAGAAAGACAAGACAAGGCAGGCAGGCAGGCAGGCAGGCAGACAGACAGACAGACAGGCAAGCAGACAGATAGACAAGCAGACAAACTGACAAACAGGTAGGCAGACAGACACACAGACAGACAGACTGGCAGACAGAGAAACAGACAAAGAGATAGACAGACAAACCAATTGGCAGACAGACAGACAGACAAGTAGACAGAGAAACAGACAGGTAAGCAGAGAGACAGACAGACACACACACAAGCAGACAGACAGACTGACAGACAGGTAGGCAGACAGACACATACACACACAGACAGAGAGACAAATCCTCCCCAAACCCACACATACAGCTTGGTTATAGAGTAGTAGGAGGAGGAGAGGCAAGCACTGGGAGGGTATTGGATGTCTGTGAAAATCTCTCGGAGTAACTGATATTACGGTTCTCAGTCGACGTCTTTTAACAGCACCAATTACAGACTCTGTGGGCATTTCCTCACGAGAGAAGGGGCGGGAATTCGAGCCCTCATAAACGAATAAGAGCTCTTCAGGCAGCTCGGGTCCGATCGTTTGCACTGTGCGATTTTACTGAGCATTGAAGTTTGAGAGTAAGCAAATGGCTTTTGGAAGGAATGATTGAAATTCCCAAATGGATCGTGCAGGAAGGTTGTGAGTTCCAACCCCAGAGTTGCCAGAGAGCCTCAGTTAAAACCCACTTTGAATATTAGCAAACTGTCAGCTTATATTTACACATTCATTACTTTACAGACCAATTAGCTTGTGTGAAGTGCTACACATCAGAACATTCTGGATGGTTCCATATTACAGATATGGACTGTAATTACAATGACAATTAGTCCCTTGATCTTTTGAACTTGTTCAATGGATGTTCCACAACATTAAATGTAATTACAAATGGATAACAAGTACAACATGTCATTCGTTAATATACAAAGCAATTAATATTTTGCTGTGGTTTAACACTTGAGGACATAATGGAAAAAGAATCAGTTAACTTCTTATATTCTTTCTTTCTAAAACGTTTGGCACATTTCTGCTTTTTAATTAGATTTTATTGTTTATGCATTCTTACTTTCCATTTGCTTTCTTACTTTACAGATCTATATATGTGTAGCCGCTCTCTTCACTCCCCACTGCTTCTTTCTTTCTTTCTTTCTTTCTAATTTTGAACTAACTTATTCTGTGCTCAACATCAAGTATCTGCAAATGGATAATAAATATAACTTTCTTTCATAAATTAAAAAAGTACAACACTGCCATGTATGATGTCACTGTTCATTCCCTGATGCAGAATCCTATAGGAATCACATTACCGAATCACTGAATCTAATCATAGAACTGAATCACAGAATCAAATCATACAACCAAATCACAGAATCTGATCACATAGTCTAATCACAGAACTGAATCACAGAATCTAAACATAGAACTGAATCACAGAATCAAACCACAGAATGGAACCACAGAATCTAATCATGGAACTGAATCACAGAATCAAATCATACAACCAAATCACAGAATCTGATCACATAGTCTAATCACAGTATTGAATCACAAAATCTAATCACAGAATCAACCACTGAATCGGATCACACAGTCTAATCATAGAATTGAATCACATAATCTAATCACAGAATCGAATCACATAATCTAATCACAGAATCGAATCTAATCATAGAACTGAATCACAGAATCAAATCATACAACCATATCACAGAATCTGATCACATAGTCTAATCACAGAATTGTATCACAATCACAGAATCAACCACTGAATCTGATCACACAGTCTAATCACAGAACAGAATCACAGAATCTAATCACAGAATCTAAACATAGATCTGAATCACAAAATCAATCACAGAATGGAAAGACAGAATCAAATCATACAACCAAATCACAAAATCTAATCACAGAATCAATCACAGAATGGAAACACAGAATCAAATCATACAACCAAATCACAGAATCTGATCACACAGTCTAATCACAGAACTGAATCACAGAATCTAATCACAGAATCTAAACATAGATCTGAATCACAGAATCAAATCACAGAATGGAAGCACAGAATCAAATCATACAACCAAATCACAGAATCTGATCACATAGTCTAATCCCAGAATTGTATCACAATCACAGAATCAACCACTGAATTTGATCACACAGTCTAATCACAGAACTGAATCACAGAATCTAAACATAGAACTGATTCATGGAATATAATCATAAAGATGAATCACAGAATCAGACACAAAATGGATTAAACAGAATCAGTCACAGAAACAGATCACACAGTCTAATCATAGAACTGAATCACAAAATGCAATATGAGAATTTAATTTAAGCGTGGAATCTAATCATGGAACTGAATCACAGAATCAACCACGGAATCTAGTCATCGAATCCAACTTCAGAATCTAATCATAAAATCAATTGCAGAATCCGATCACACAGTCTAATCACAGAACTGAATCACAGAATCTAATCACAGAATCCAATCATGGAACTGAATCACAGAATCTAATCACAGAACTGATTCACTGAATTGAATCATACAACCAAATCACAGTCAAAGAAACATATCACACAGTCTAATCACAGAACTGAATCACAAAATGGAACAACAGAATCTAATCATGGAACTGAATCACAGAATCAAATCATACAACCATGTCACAGAATCTGATCACATAGTCTAATCACAGAACTAAATCACAAAATCTAATCACAGAATCAAATCACAGAATGGAAACACAGAAACAAATCATACAACCATATCACAAAATCTGATCACACAGTCTAATCCCAGAATTGTATCACAATCACAGAATCAACCACTGAATCTGATCACACAGTCTAATCACAGAACTGAATCACAGGATCTAATCACAGAATCTAAACATAGAACTGAATCACAGAATCAAATCACAGAATGGAAACACAGAATCAAATCATACAATCAAATCACAGAATCTGATCACATAGTCTAATCACAGAACTGAATCACAGAATCAATCACAGAATCAAACCACAGAATGGAAACACAGAATCTAATCATGGAACTAAATCACAAAATCTAATCACAGAATCAACCACTGAATCGGATCACTCAGTCTAATCATAGAACTGAATCACAGAATGAAAACACAGAATATAATCATAGAACTGAATCAGAGAATCAAATCATACAACCATATCACAGAATCTGATCACATAGTCTAATCACAGAACTAAATCACAAAATCTCATCACAGAATCTAAACATAGATCTGAATCACAGAATCAAATCACAGAATGGAAACACAGAATCAAATCATACAACCAAATCACAGAATCTGATCACATAGTCTAATCCCAGAATTGTATCACAATCACAGAATCAACCACTGAATTTGATCACACAGTCTAATCACAGAACTGAATCACAGAATCTAAACATAGAACTGATTCATGGAATATAATCATAAAGATGAATCACAGAATCAGACACAAAATGGATTAAACAGAATCAGTCACAGAAACAGATCACACAGTCTAATCATAGAACTGAATCACAAAATGCAATATGAGAATTTAATTTAAGCGTGGAATCTAATCATGGAACTGAATCACAGAATCAACCACGGAATCTAGTCATCGAATCCAACTTCAGAATCTAATCATAAAATCAATTGCAGAATCCGATCACACAGTCTAATCACAGAACTGAATCACAGAATCTAATCACAGAATCCAATCATGGAACTGAATCACAGAATCTAATCACAGAACTGATTCACTGAATTGAATCATACAACCAAATCACAGTCAAAGAAACATATCACACAGTCTAATCACAGAACTGAATCACAAAATGGAACAACAGAATCTAATCATGGAACTGAATCACAGAATCAAATCATACAACCATGTCACAGAATCTGATCACATAGTCTAATCACAGAACTAAATCACAAAATCTAATCACAGAATCAAATCACAGAATGGAAACACAGAAACAAATCATACAACCATATCACAAAATCTGATCACACAGTCTAATCCCAGAATTGTATCACAATCACAGAATCAACCACTGAATCTGATCACACAGTCTAATCACAGAACTGAATCACAGGATCTAATCACAGAATCTAAACATAGAACTGAATCACAGAATCAAATCACAGAATGGAAACACAGAATCAAATCATACAATCAAATCACAGAATCTGATCACATAGTCTAATCACAGAACTGAATCACAGAATCAATCACAGAATCAAACCACAGAATGGAAACACAGAATCTAATCATGGAACTAAATCACAAAATCTAATCACAGAATCAACCACTGAATCGGATCACTCAGTCTAATCATAGAACTGAATCACAGAATGAAAACACAGAATATAATCATAGAACTGAATCAGAGAATCAAATCATACAACCATATCACAGAATCTGATCACATAGTCTAATCACAGAACTAAATCACAAAATCTCATCACAGAATCTAAACATAGATCTGAATCACAGAATCAAATCACAGAATGGAAACACAGAATCAAATCATACAACCATATCACAAATCTGATCACAGTCTAATCACAGAATTGTATCACAATCACAGAATCAACCACTGAATCAGATCACACAGTCTAATCACAGAACTGAATCACAGAATCTCATCACAGTATCAAATCACAAAATGGAACAACAGAACTTAAGCATGGAATCTAATCACAGAATCTAATCACAGAATCCAATTAAGGACCTGAATCAAGGAATCTAATCATAGAATTGAACCATGGAAATGAACCACAAAATCAATCCCAAACTTGCATGGGAGGACTGAATCAAAGAATCAACTATTTTTGCCATTCCTTATATGTACAGTATATATATTATATATGCATTTATTTAGTACACAGCTGTGTTATGGTGTATAGGATAATGTGCATGTGTTGTCTAAGAAGTGGTGTGTAAAGTGGGTCGAGAGAACATGCACACACACTAATAAGATGTGTATTGCATATATGAGTGTGCGGGTGTGTTTGTGTGTGTGTGAGATCTCTAATGCACACAGGCAAGGAGGAGGAAGAAGGTAAACGCTGCATACTCACAGGTAAAGTCCTCACAAATCCCAGCTTAGGTGTAAGAGAGAAAGCACACAGTCAGTGACAGGAAGGCTAAACGCTCAGCGCACGTGCCACAGGGTTAGCCGAGCAGACAGGAAGTGATGTCAGAAGCAAGAAAGGGCCCAAACAGCTAAGGGCGGAGGGGAAAAAAGGGCACAACCCAGGCGTGGCTCGGCAGCTTACCTTGTTGCGTTTGAAGTAGGCTCGTCGGCAGGCGGCGAAACACTTCTCACTGCAGAAGCTCTTGAGTTCAGAGCCCATGTTGAGGGAGTAACGCTTCAAGCCGACCTTCTGACACCACGCACACACGATCTGAACGTTACACATGTCCTCCTCTGAGAGAGAGAGACAGAGAGAGACAGAAAGAGAGAGAGAAAGAGAGAGAGGGAGGAAAATACACATGTGTAATGCTGTATATGTGAAGGATATAAATATTTTATCCCTTGCTGATTTTGTAAGTTTGCCCACTGACAAAGAGAGAAATAAATATTTGATCCCCAACCAAACAGTAAGAGTTCTGGCTCCTACAGACCAGTTAGATGCTCCTAATCAACTCGTTACCTGCATTAAAGACAGCTGTCTTGAATTGTCACCTGTATAAAAAACACCTGTCCACAGACTCAATTAATCAGTCAGACTCTAACCTCTCCAACATGGGCAAGAGCAAAGAGCTTTCTAAGGATGTCAGGGACAAGATCATAGACCTGCACAAGGCTGGAATGGGCTACAAAACCATAAGTAAGACACTGGGTGAGAAGGAGACAACTGTTGGTGCCATTGTAAGAAAATGGAAGAAATACAAAATGACTGTCAATTGACCTCGATCTGGCGCTCCATGCAAAATCTCACCTCGTGGGGTATCCTTAATCATGAGGAAGATGAGAAATCAGCCTAAAACTACACGGAGGGAACTTGTTAATGATCTTAAGGCAGCTGGGACCATAGTCACCAAGAAATCCATTGGTAACCATTGGTATCCTGCAGTGCCCATAAAGTCCCCCTGCTCAAGAAGTCACATCTGCAGGCCCGTCTGAAGTTTGCCAATGAACACCTGGGTGATACTGAGAGTGATTGGGAGAAGGTGCTGTGGTCAGATGAGACAAAAATTGAGCTCTTTGGCATTTCCCCACTGTCAAGCATGGAGGTGGAAACATTATGCTTTGAGGGTGTTTCTCTGCTAAGGGTACAGGACTACTTTACCGTATCAAGGGGAGAATGGATGGAGCCATGTACCGTAAAATCCTGAGTGACAACCTCGTTCCCTCCATCAGGACATTAAAAATGGGTCGTGGCTGGATCTTCCAGCAGGACAATGACCCAAAACATACAGCCAAGGCAACAAAGGAGTGGCTCAGAAAGAAGCACATTAAGGTCATGGAGTGGCCTAGCCAGTCTCCAGACCTTAATCCTATAGAAAACTTATGGAGGGAGCTGAAGGTCTGAGTTGCCAAGCGACAGCCTCAAAATCTTAATGATTTAGAGATGATCTGCAAAGAGCAGTGTCTGTCTGCCTGTCTGTCTGTCTGTCTGTCAGTCTATCTGTCTGTCTGTCTACCTGTCTGTCTGTCTGTCTACCTGTCTGTCTGTCAGTCTGTCTGTCTGTTTGTCTGCCTGGCTGTCTGTCTGCTTGCCTGTCTGCCGAAATTCCTCCTGACATGTTCACAAACCTCATCATCAACTACAAAAACGTCTGACTGCTGTCCTTGCCAACAAGGGTTTTGCCACTAAGTATTAAGTCTTGTTTGCTAGAGGGATCAAATACTTATTTCTCTCTGCAAAATGCAATTAAATTGATATATTTTATACAATGTAATTTTCTGGATTTTCTTTTTGATATTCTATCTCTCACTGTTCATATAAACCTTAAAATTACAGACTGTTCATATCTTTGTCAGTGGGCAAACTTACAAAATCAGCAAGGGATCAAATATTTATTTCCTCCACTGTATACTCACAGGGTTAAGGTGTTACTCAATTATTTTAGTTCCATACAGTTTAGTGGTGTCTGTGATTCTCTCTCTCCCTCCCTCTTTCTCTCTCTCTCATGAAACTGCATTTGCTTAACCGTCTCCATGGCCAAGCTAAATTTAGTATTTATATTTAAAGATGCCGCAAACCTGATGTCACATGACCCTTTTTTTCCCATTCGGTTTTCTTTAAAAAAAATCGCAATCTTTGTTGTTGTTGGATCTGATCTCTTGGGATTTTCACACACAGCTGTCCATACATTTCTATCAAATATACAACAGTACCTCAATGTACTGTACAAGCAGCTCTATGAAACAAAACGAAACGGTCATGTGACGAAGTTTAATGCAAAACATGCTTGAAATGAAAAACACACTAGCTCTGGATTTTATCCTGAAACATACACACACCTACACACGGCACGAACACAACCTCGTGTGTGCTATATCGCTGTAATAATAAGCTTGTGTGTGTCTGTGCGTGTGTGTTTGTGTATGGGGGTGATCCTGCCCTAGTTTGAGTGAAACATAATTTATACTTCAGAAAAATGTGATGGCAGCTTGAACAAGCCCTCCGTCTCTCTCTCTCTCTCACTCTCTCTCTCTCTCTCTTTCACACACACACACTCAAGCATAGCCACCCGTTGCCAAGGTAACAGCCCAGTGTTGACATGGCGATAGCAAGACATAATTTGTGTATTCATGTGTGTGTGTGTGTGTGTGTGTGTATATGTGTGTGCCCATGCACTGTGACTGAACATGATGAGCATGCTGCTAAGGGGCGTTTGCTGCTGCCGGGGTGACAGGTGTGTGTGTGTGTGTGTGTGTGTGCGTGTGTGTGTGTGTGTGTGTGTGAGTGAATGTGTTTTTGAACTGTGTCTTGATGAGCACATTGCTGGGAGGCGTGTCCCTCTCACTGGGGAAGACACGGTGTACGTGTGTGTGTGTGTGTGTGTGTGAGGGAGAGAGATACAGAGAAAGTGAGAGAGAGCAGTGTGCACACTCAAAGACACTCTTCTGGCCTGTTTATGAGCTTTTTCAGAACATTTATAACACGCATAACATTTTCCTGTATAATTTTTTGTATGTATTTAAAAAAAAAAGATACTTAATGGAAATGGTGTTCAGTGCTGTAGCTGTCTGTGCTGCCAAGGGAGAATGAAAGTAATCCCTGTTAAAGATCTAACACTGGATTGTCGATTGGTTAGTACTAAAATGAGCGGTTAGTTCTTAAAACTCGCCGTGCAGAATGTGAGCGCTGCATGAAGTGAAAGAAAGAGAAGAATGAAGTGAAATAAACATACCGCACTGCAAAGCGGCTGCTCATGCAGTTCCCTGATATAGTGAAATGTGTCAGTCGCAGCGCCCTACTGGACGAACCTTCACGAAATTTGGCGTGCGTCTAAAGAATGTTTGTAGCGATGTGGGTGTGAAAATTAAAAAATCTTAGCTTGAAATATTGAAACATGCCCATCACAGTGTGAGTCTGGAGAATGAGGATGAGAATGTGATGAAGGGAAATTTCATGAAGTTTGAGCTAGTGACACGCTAGATGTCATTGAATATTATTCAGTAGGTGGCGCTACTCCATGAATGAACGGTAATGAGCTAGGGTACTGTGCCTCCCACAGGCCAACTTGCCATAAAAAGTATATTCATATTAGGCAATGGATTTCATTCTATTTCCCAAAAAGTGCTTTAAACCTTCCCTACATCAGGGAGCGCTTGCATGAAGGGCAGCACACACTTAGTACTTAGTTTCATATTCAGACATTCAGACATCAGATATGTCTGGTCGGTAGCACACGGACGGCACACCCAGCTATTGTAAGACTACATGATATGAATGTGACAACAAATGGAGAGCTCCATGTTTAAATCAAGGCAGGAAACGTCTTAATCTGAGTTAGCAAACTATTTTCTGTTTCTGTGTAAACAAAAGTGCAAAAACGCTACCTGTATAGGAGCTACATAAAAGATGCAGGTTTGCATTATGATTTGTTTTCTGGTTGGAGCCGTTTCTGATTCAGGGCATGGTGTATGAACCAATAAAGTTCTAGGACAGGGGCTCCGATCATCCCTTTATCCCTTTCTCTTTCCCTCCATTTCTCTCTGCCTCATTCCTCTCATCCTCTCTGTCTCTCTCTTGCTGTCTTCCTCTTTCATTCCCTATAACCATCCTTCCCTCCTCCCCCCTTCCCTCTCTCCCTATCTCTCTATCTCTATCTCTCTCTCTCTTTATATATATATATATATATACAGTATATACAGGGGTTAGACAATGAAACTGAAACACCTGTCATTTTAGACCACAATAATTTATTAGTATGGTGTAG
>JAOVVG010000042.1:615366-625771 GCA_028566375.1 Leptodoras nelsoni | reverse complement strand
AATGTAAATAGTCATGAAAATAAAGAAAACGCATTGAATGAGAAGGTGTGTGCAAACTTTTGGCCTGTACTGTATATAACTTGCATTAGCAAAGAAATCTCTCTTTTCGTTCAGCTCACCGAGGCACCTAGGTCACACCTGTGTGCGCTTGTTGAACAAGTGGGCAAGTGAGCACATTATCCTGGTAATTTACAACATCTGATTGTGTTTTTTTTTTTTTTATCCAAAAAAAATCTTCCATAAGATGGCAGTGATTTCTGGGCAAGTTCTGATACAGTAATAAAAGTAGCCTTGAGATGATGTCTGGGATTCCCCCAAAGGGAAAAGCCAAGGGCAAGCACACAAAAGCGTGCTTAAAATAATATTGGGACAAGGCCTTGGTTTCTCTTTACTTTTCATCCTGCTGGTTCTTGAAGCACAGCTGCCCTCTAGTGTATTCCTCTAACCCGCTACCCAGAAATCTGTCACTTTCTCCGAATGTACACACACTTATTTTATTATTTGCGTGTTAGAATTACGCTCTTTATTACAAACGCAGATGTTTTCAGATCGACTACGTGGCTGTAATGGCATTCTGCTGCAACACGTTCCTACATGGACTTAACAGCTGAATGTACTTACACACACACACACACATACACACACACCATGTGCCTGCGGCCTGCTCTTATTCTTTCCAAAGCATTTTTCTCTTCTAACCATTAAACCACTTTTGATTTTGATGTGGCCAATTTAACGATGCGCCCTGTAAACATGCGTGGGTTTTTTTGTCACCGATCGTGTGTGTGTATGTATGTGTGTGTGTTTCATCGTCAATCTTTTTAATATGTTTATACTTAAGATACTTGCACAAGAATCCACATCAAACCAGCATGCTGCAAGCTGCAACCGGTCAGCATGAATTAGCAAACACGTTCCCTTAGTAGTGCGTTAAAACTAGGGAGCATCGCAGCTATTTTTTTGCAAATGATGCTATTTTACCTAAAACCTTAAATCTAAGTGTTAGATTTAATCTGACACTTCTTTAAATTAAGTGTTCCTCCTTCAATGAGACACAGACACCAGGTATGCAGTGAATCAAGAGTTTCCGGTTTATTCAGGATGGCAAAGAGGTTATATAGAATGGCACAGACAACAGTGATTGGTTCACAGGTATGTTAGGTATTGATCTGATTGGATGCATGCCCAGAGCATGCACCCCCACACACAATGAGCACCCCACGAGTGAGTGCTGACTACGTGCTTTACGTGTTCCAGGTGAATGAATAAAGAAGGAAGGACTACAATGGTCAAGAAAAGTGGGAAGGTAGGGAGACAATACAGGGATCAAAAAAGAGAGGGGGGGCAGCTGCACAAAGACATGCAAGACGAAATACCTAACACTAAGAGTTATCAAAACATTGATTTAAAAACGACGCAGCTTGTGTGTTCCAAATGATCTTGCAATATCAAGCCTCTTCTTTATCTCCATGACGGTTGTAGCTGAGCACCTAAGCTCATACCAGCATACAAATAACATAAAGATATAATTTAATGCTGGTTACAGTAGTAAATGACCTGTGTACATTAGCCTTGGATAAAGTAGCTTCTTGTACACTAATTACTATACCATATGGGTACAGTAACAGGGACTTTTTTAGGATTCAGCATCATAATCCATATGTCCAGTGTACTATAAAGGGTATGAAATACACCCTGGGAAGAGATTTAGTATTCTTACTTCTAGATTGCAGGAAGTGTACTAAATTGCACATGAAAAGAAGACACACTGCATGTGCAATAGGTTTCTTGGGATTGCGGTACACCAACTCTGACATCGATAGATACTTTTAGTGCACTTGAAAATTCAGTTTGGGACACGAACCGTACACAGCTAAAACTTTTAGATGATTGTTTTTGAGGGTGCAGGGGGATGAGTTGGCACCAAGCCCTGTTTTTCTAACCTTCTGTGTATGTGTGTGTGTGTGTGTGTGTGTGTGTGTGGTGATTTGTTTCAGCTCTCTTCTTGTTTTCCCTGGCCGCGTGCCCTCACATTATTAATAGGCGCTCTAATCACGCTTTAAAGCCCCTGTCCTCGTAATCAGGCCCCATATGGCATCAGAAGCTGGAGGGGTCGGGCTGTGCAGTACAGCGGGGGGAAATAAATAAATAACAGGATAAAAATGCACTGTGTGCACATGTTTTTGTTTAAAGTAATGACTTGATTTTCACTGATCAAATCAATTGCATACTTTCACTCACACTCACAGACACACACACACATATACACACACACACACATACACACAAAGCCAAACAGCAGTAAAGGTTATACACATTTCACTACTGATTTACCAGAGAACCACGTCTCCCTTTTGGACATGCGAGGCACTATACAGGGTGCCAAACTGCTCTGATTAGAATATGGTGAGAATTTCATTGTTCTGACTAAATCAATTTACTTTCTTATTGGTGGATTTTGCAGAATAGTTAGCTTGAATCAAACCTTGTATTTTTTACTCTGACACTGTATTTTTTTATTTCGTATATGCGCTACATGTTCTTCCAGAAGGAAGACATTCAGTATTCAGTATAAACAGGAGATAACTTACAAATAGAGGAAATGACTTCAGAGATGATTCTGAATGTAATAATGTACAAAAAAAAGGGAGAAATAGAAAAATGTTTATTTCCATAACGCTCCAGTAAAGGGTTGGTTTTATGTAATTGCCTGCACCTGTTACCACGCCCTTGATTACCTGCGTTAGCCAGAGTTATTTTGACAATGGTCTGCTTACCTGCTTTGCTTCTTTGCCTAGCCCAGTTTGTCCAGTTCTCCAATCGCCTGACCATCACCTGATTCTGACGCTGATTTCTGCCTTGTGTCACATTGCCTGGGTTTTTTTACATTATGTAATAAACCTGCACTCCTCTAAACCACCTCAGCAAGTTTCTTACAGGATACTTTGCCACCCATGGCTGCTGCAGGTTTGGATGCCATGATGGAGGTGGGGAGCATCACAGGCAGCTTACCAGCAATGTCTGATGAAGCCTGACACTCAGGTGAACCAGCTCACTAAGGTGACCACCGTCACAAGGTGCAAGGTGATGCTTTCCTTCTACAACTTTCCTTCTACACATTATTCATCGAACAGGTTTGAGGAATGTTTGATCATGCGGCTGATGATCCATTCATTGCCACCCAGGAGGATGACCACCTGCACACAAGTCTCCCGCAGTGAGTCTGTCTCGTGAATTTGTGATGATGGCTCAAATCATACAGAAGATGTTTTTGTGCTTCCAGCCTTATTTGATTCTGGAGCTGCTGGGACCTTCCTGGATGCCCAGATTGCTGCAGATCTAAACATCCCTACTGTTCCACTACAGCACAGGGCCATCGATGGAGGGCCAATTGGAAAAATGACTGTCACACACTTCACAGTTCCTCTTAGGATGTATGTCAGTGTTACATGGTAAGAGCCATGACCATTTAATTCCTGATCACCATTTCTACCAAACATCCAATCGTTCGATCGATCACCTGGCAAGCAAAGGAGATTCAAGCATGGTCCCAGGCCTGTTTCAAACATTGTCTTCAGCTTGCACAACTTCCAGTCCATTCCACAACAGTGGAGAGCCCTGAACCCCAGAAACATAGCAAGGTTTACCCCCTCTCTCAGAGTGAACAATGAGCTATGGACGTATATGTTCAAGAGGCCCTTGCATAAGACTACATTCCTCCATCCACGCCACCGGCCTCAGCCAGATTCTACTTTGTGGAGAAGAAAGAGAGGCCTTCGCCCCTGTATTGACTACCGAGGGCTGAATAAAGTAACAGTTAAATACCTTTACCTATTGCCACTGGTTGTGTTGGCCCTAGAACCTTTAAGGGAAGCCAAAGTCTTTACGAACTTGGATCTATGTAGAGCATATAACTTTGTATGAATCTGCCCTGGTGACAAGTGGAAGATTGCTCAGTACTACTTCTGGGCACTGCAAATACAGAGTAATGCCGTACGGCCTGTCTTCAGCAGCCAACATGTTCCAGTGTCTAATTAATGATGTGCTGCGCGATATGCTGGGAAAGTTCGTCATCACCTACATCGACATCATCATAATTGATTTACTGACTGAAGAACAGCACATGCAGCATGTCAGGCAGGTACTAGCCTGGCTACTGGAGCATTAGCTGTTAAAGAAGAGCAGTGTGCATTCAGTGTCCCAAGCATAGCTTTCCTGGGGTACATCACTGGCTTGAAGGAGGTCACCATGGTCCAAGAAGAGCAGCCACTGATAGGTCAGTACCAAAGAGTATTAAGGAGCTTCAGTGCTTCTTAATACTCATTTAGTTCCCCATCTCTTACACTATTTAAATCCCTTAGTTTTCCTCAGCACTTTGAAATATCATGCCTACCCTGTATTTCTCACCCTGACTTCTGCCTTCTGTCTCATACATTAATTGCCTGGAATGTTTCACATTCTATAATAAACATGCACTTCTAAACCGCCTCAGCGAGTTTCTTACAATTACATCATAATTGGTGTGAAAGTTTAATAAGAAAACAAATACAAAGCGTCTCACAGTGATTATTCATTCTAAAAGTTGTCAGTTTAAAAGGATTATATGTCTTCATAAAATTGATTGATTGGATAAATTCATTAAATGGATTTAATATGCTGGTGATATCAGTGTTGCTCAGTGGTTAAGATGCTGGACCACCACAAGCAAGCTGCCACTGCTAGGCTACAAGACCCTTAACCCTCAGCTGCTCAGTTGTGTAAATGAGATAAATGTAAGTCACACTGGATAAGGGAGACTGCCAAATGCTGTAAATGAAATGTGAACATTTTTTATTCATTTTTTCATTTCATTCATAAAAGCATAAAGAATCTGAACAGTTTTTAGGAAAGGGGAAGGGTTTAAAAAATTCCCAAGGCATTGGATATACCATGGAAAGGCAGAAAACAACAAGTGGAAAAAAAATACAGTATGACAGTTACATTACTAAGAAAAGGCCGTCCCTCTAAGATTGATGAGAAGATCAGGAGAAACCTGGTCACCTGCCAAGAGGCCTACAGCAACAGTAAAAGAATTTCTGGCAAATACTGGTTGCTTGCTACATGTGATAACAATCTCCCATTTTTTTTTCATATATCTGAGCAATGGGGTAGGGGTGCAAGACTAAACGTTTTTTTTCTTAATCCAAGCCAAGCTAAAGTTTACAAATAGCACGTCCACTTTCCTAAATCCATGTGGAATAATGCACTATGGTCTGATTTTTGTTTGACATAATACCAAAGGACACAGACGTAACCAACAAAATAAAAAGGTGAAGAATGTACCCAGTAACCAGCCATTTTAACAGTGAAGGGTGTGTAGACTTCTTACAGTATATCCACTGTACTCAGTACCCAAGCATGTGTGTGCTTATTAGATACATCACACAATTTAAAATTTAATGTTTGATTCATTTGTTTAGAAAATCAAAACGTAAATCTAAAGGGCAAAGATAAGGGAACAAACAAAAAATTTTGATGTAAAGATTCGCACATGTTCTGTTCGTGTTTACACAACAGCAACAACAGTAGTGACTCCTCCAGACGGCTGGGGGCGCAGGAGCGAACAACAGCGCGCTCACCGCGCTCAAAACAACCAACGAAGAAGAAATGCACCAAGCCGCACGCGTGTGTGTATGAAAATGGGCAAAAGGAGGCAAAAACATCAAAATATACACAATTTAACTAAAAAACAGAAGAAACACTTGAAAGAATTCGGAGAGCAGCATCCGTTTGATGATAAGTAAGTGTTGCTTCAGCTATTCTTATATGGCTTTATACACAATACAGCACGGCTAAATAATCATAGCTCACGAGCTGAATTTTAATCTAATAAAAAATATATATATTTTTTTTATTTTGGTGTTGGTGTTATTGTTGTTTGTTGTTATTTTGTACATATGTAGTTAATTTTGGTTTTATATAATATATTAGCTCATAATTTGCGGTTAAATAAAATAAAGATTTGAACTTTCATTATAATAAAATATAAATGAGTATATTTTTTATGATTTTAGTGTTGTCGAAAGACCTGAGAAAACACAGATCGTCCGCTTGGTGAGTGTTTAGTAACATGCATTTAAAAATGTATTTGATTATCAGTCGTTTTATTTTATATTGAGTGGCAGATGATATTTTGTTCCCAGTGTCCACACACACTGATCTTCAGTTTAGTGCAGGTCACTGCTGTGTGTCTGGACTTTATTCATGTGTAATAACAGGAAGTTGAATATTTCCCCTCGCAGACTGACAGTCCGGAAAACTCAGGCCCTGAGAGTGATGAAGAAGTGGAGGAGAAAAAGCTGACTGCATATGAAAAACTGCTGTCAAGTATAAATACCACCGGTGGTGATGACGACGACAACGACGATGATGATGATGACAGTGAGGAAGAAGATGAAGATGCTGCAGAGCAACTGGTGGACCCTAATGAAGGTTTAATTTATTTCATTTTAACTTCTTTTTGTGTCATAAACATTGAAATTCGACGTTGCCAAGGAAAAAAATAAGATCTAAATCAAAACTTCATTTATTCATTCATTTTCTTGGTTATTTTTTATCTCTTCTAGAGGATGATGAAACTGCAGAGGAAAGTGGAGATGATGATGATGAAGATGAAGAAGAAGAAGCTGCAGGCTCCTTTGAGGGAGAGGAAACTGAAGAAGGAGAGAAGCAGAAGGAGCAGGAGTTCACCGATAAAGCATGTGAAGCCGACTTTTGTTTGGAGTTGAACCTGTCTGCGGACGGAGAACAGGAGGAAGCCGATACATCACATGAAGGTTGTTTTTTCCCCCGGAATTCCTTCACTTCAATATGCACTCTTACTGAGAGAATCCACATTGTAATGGGATAATGCTGAAGGCATGTTCTGTGTTTGTCCCACACACACACACACACAGACATGTATGTGGAGCATCAGGAAGCAGAGCTGAGCGAAGCCGAGGTGAACAGAATCTCAAGCGGCGCCAAAATCAGGACTCAGGTTAAGGTACGATTTCATTCCTATTGTCGTGATGTAAAGGTTGAAAATGTCTACATTTTGTTTATTTTAATCTCTCTGGATTTTTTGGGGTTTTTTTTTTTTCTTGTCCTCAGTGGTCCAGACTGGGCTCCCTACACTGCACACGTCCCCTCGAGCGCTTTCCTGCCGTGGACCAGTCCTCATCCAGCTCTCTCCCACTTTTCCATAAAATGCTGGAGCCAAAGTGGCGGGCCCTCAGTCACTCATCTACACCTGAAGGGGGCGACGTGGCGGGACTCACTGACCTGCAGGGCGAGCTGCTGCGGCTCATGGGTAAGAAAAAAAACTGTAAGCCTTGCTGTGTCACAGAGGGCCATCATCACTACAGAGAACACTAACAGAGCGACCTAAACCATCCTTAGAGGATGTGTCCTAAACCACATGTCCTAGCCAATAACCACTCTTTATGGGCCACCTTGCACACCATTACCAAACCAGTGTGGGCGTGCTATTCACTGTGTTATTCATTATATAGAATGCATAGAATATAATATTCAGCCCAGAGTGGGTGTGTCCCATACCATATGTCCTGTTCCCACACAACACATTCAGTTCACTCTATGGAAGATGCATAAACATCATTACCAGTTCACAGCGGGTGTGCTCCAAATCACACACCTTATCCACTCTATAAGCCACTGACATCAGTCTCCAGCGGGTGTGCTCCAAATCACACACCTTATCCACTCTATAAGCCACTGACATCAGTCTCCAGCGGTTGTGCCCCAAATCATTCATCTTATCCACTATATAGGCCACATAAGCACAAATGGGACATCTTGGAATATGGGACATCTGGGACATCTTGGTGGTGAATCTTTTTTGGTGGGGCCAGTATACCAAAATTTCACCAAGAGCACATCAACAGCTCATCCAGGTGGTCGCAAAAGAACCCAGACAAACATATAAAGAACTGCAGGTCTTTGTGACTAAAAAGGACACATAAGCTTGTCTAGCATTAGCCAAAACACATCTAGATGACCCACAAGACTTTTGATTCGACTGATGAATCAGAGGTGGGACTTTTTGGATGACGGAAAATCTGGTACACCTGGTTTAAATTAACACTGCATTCCACCATAAAAACATCATGCCAACAGTCAAACATGGTGGTGGTATTGTGATGTTCTGGGGCTGCTTTTGCTTCTGCAGGACCTGGACAATGTTCATAACTGTTAGAACCATGAATTCTGGTCTCTTATCAGAAAATCCTGAAGGAGAATGTTCACCTGTCAGTTTGTGACCTAAAGCTCAAGCACAGTTGGGTTCTACAGCAGGATAATGATCTGAAGAACACAAGTAAGTCCAGCTCTGAATGGCTCAAAAGAAACAAAATGAAGGTTTTGGAGAGGCCGAGTGGCTCGAATCCCATTGAGATGCTGTGAAAAGACCTTAAACAGGCAGCTCATGCTCACAATCCCTCAAGTGTAGCTGAAATAAAACAATTCTTCAGAGAAGAGTGGCCTAAAATTCCTCCAAGACACATGGCAGGTTATTGTATGTTTATGTTTGATTGCAGTTTTTACTGCCAAGCGTGGCACAGGCAGTTATTTGGTTTAGGGGGGCAATTTCTCATGGGTGATATAGGTTTTTGAATATATCTTTATCATCAATAAATGGAATGATCGATAAAAAGCTGCATTTTGTGTTGACTCATGTTGTCTTTATCTTATTACAATTATTTTCATGATCTGAAACATTTAAATGTGAGAAATTAGCAAAAAAATAAGAAAGTGGAAACGGGCAAATACTTATTCACAGCACTATATATAGACTTCAGCGCCATGCATTGTGGGATTTAAGTGTTAGTGAGTTAACTGAATTAATCTATACTGTCTGTAGGTTCGTACAGGGACATCTATTTCCCAGAATGCTCTGTGCTGGACAGGGTAGCGGAGACTCGCCGAGCATACTGTCTCCACGCTCTCAACCATGTCCTGAAGGCCAACTCCAGAGTCCTTAACCATAATGCTGTGCTGAAGGAGGGGAAGGTTGGGAACGAGGACGAGTTTAGGGATCAAGGACTCACCAGGCCCAAAGTAATTAATCACTGCTTCATATATATAAACAGTGTGAGATCAAAAAGAGATGAAAGGAAGTGAAGCCTCCACTCTGAATGATTTCCTGTTGCAGGTTCTAATCCTGGTTCCGTTTCGAGACGGAGCGCTCCGCATCGTCCAGACCTTCATCTCCCTGCTGGAGAGCGACGGGAAAAAGATGGATGTCAGCAACAAGAAGAGGTTTAAAGACGAGTACGGAGAGGAGCCGAGCTCCAAACCGGCCAGTCAGAACCGACCTGATGATTATCACGCAATCTTCTCCGGAAACGTGGACGATCACTTCAGGATCGGTGTGTCATCACATAGACGTGAGCTGTGAGGCTAATATGGAGATTTTAACATTCAGTTTAACATGGTTATCTCTCTCTCTCTCTCTCTTTCTCTTTCTCTCTTTCTGTCTCTAGGTGTGTCCATCCTAAAGCGCAGCATGCGTCTCTACTCCCCATTCTACTCCTCTGACATCATCATCGCATCTCCTCTGGGGCTGAGGACGCTGATCGGTGTAGATGGGGATGCTCAGCGGGACTTCGACTTCCTGTCGTCTGTGGAGCTGCTGGTTCTCGAGCAGAGTGACGTGTTGCTCATGCAGAACTGGGAGCATGTCCTGGTAAGGAACCTCCAGATTCAGTAATGGCTCAGATGCCAGAGTACTGAACCACTAACGGTAAAGCCGTGTTGTGAAATGTCTGGAAGTGGTGCCTAATATGTGATCATGTGTGCGATGACATGATGTTTTGCAGCACGTGATGAAGCACATGAACCTGCAGCCACTGGATTCTCACGGCGTGAATTTTTCCCGTGTGCGCATGTGGAACTTAAACAACTGGGCAAGGTTTTACAGACAGACGCTGGTGTTCAGCTCCATCCAGGAACCACAGATCAACAACATCCTTACCAAGCACTGCCACAACTACAGAGGACAGGTACACACACACACACACGCACACACGCACGCACATACACGCACCTCTTCAGTATCTTTCTGTTCTCGTCTCTACTACTTTACATGTACAGTATGTTAGGGACAAATTATATTTAACCCAGTACACCTGAGTCACCTGCTTCATTTAGCTGACCTGTTTCACCCGAGTCACCCAGTTCATCTGAGCCACATGATTCAAGATTTGCTCGGTTCATCCCGATTCATCAGAGGCGATCGGTTCATCCCGATTCATCAGAGGCCATCGGTTCATCCCGATTCATCAGAGGCGATCGGTTCATCCCGATTCATCAGAGGCCATCGGTTCATCCCGATTCATCAGAGGCCATCGGTTCATCCCGATTCATC
>JAOVVG010000042.1:498384-509681 GCA_028566375.1 Leptodoras nelsoni | reverse complement strand
TGGCCTTTTATACAGGTGACAATTTGGGACAGGTGTCTCTCATCCAGGTAACGACTTCACTGTGATTAGGGTGTGTCGGTGATCTGTGAGAGCCAACATTAGTCATGGTTTTTAGGGGATCAAATACTATATTTGATATTACGATAGTACTATATTTACGATATTCTATGTGGCACTGTTAAAATAAAGCTGGCATAAAATTGAGAGACGTTTCATTTATTTTTTTGTTATAAAACTTTTAAAGTCAGTGGGGGATCAAATACTTATTTCCTCCACTGTACATGTTATTAGATTTATCCAGATTAATCATGTTTAGATGTCTTATTCATTATTTTTGTTTTTTAGTTTTAAACATTATATGCAGTAATTTGACCAGATTGATTACATAAGATTTAACATGAAAATATAATTAAGATTTTCAGCTAGAATTATTTATCCAGATTAAATGGAGAAATTAAGATGATCTTAATTTTTTTCCAGACTAGATATATTTATCAAATTATTTCCAATTTTGTATTAAAGCCTCTGAGAGTGTGTGCATGTGTCAGGTTGCAGGTTTACCCTCTCCATTCCAGTGTGACTCTGGAGGAGCAGAATGGGGTGTTTTTGGTACCTGCACCTGGGTATAGGAAGGTAATATGCACATGCGCGCGCTCATTCATTTTCTGGATTCTTTTACAATTCTACTTCATAAATTATAACCCTGGAAAGAGTTAAACTGGCCTGTTTGTGTGTGTGTGGTGATTTGACAGATCATCTTGTCCACCAACATTGCAGAGAGTTCAGTCACAGTGCCTGATGTCAAATATGGTGTGTCTTTATCTTTTTGTGTGTGTGTGTGTGTGTGTGTGTGTGTGGTATGTGATGACTTGCGCTTATAGAAGGTGAACTAGTCTGGACACCACCAATGAAACTAACCTTGAATTAATGCATGCCTGTTATTGGACTTAAAAATGTGTGCCCCTGTGTGTGTTTGTGTGTGTGTGCCAGTGATCGACTTCTGCTTGGCACGTCATCTAGTATGGGACAAAGAGACAAACTACCAGTCTCTCCGTCTTACCTGGGCTTCCAAGACCAGCTGTAACCAGCGGCGAGGTCGTATTAACGTTATTGTTTTTATTCATCAACATTTACTCCTAAGGATAACACCCCCCCCCCCCCTCTCTCTCTCTCTCTCTCTCTCTCTACCTCTCTACTTGCATCCCCCATTTCCCCCTGTATCTCTCACACTCTCTGTGGCCCTCTACCTCTATATCACTCTCCTTCTTACTGCCGCTTTCTCTTCTTCCTTCTTTCCCCTCTCTCTCTTATCTCTTTTTCCCTCTCTCAGGTCGGGCAGGTCGTGTGTCTAAAGGGTATTGTTATCGTTTGGTCACTAGAACTTTCTGGGACAGTGAGATTCCAGAGTACACCATTCCAGAGATCCTGGTGAGAGCAAAACTCTCAGGGCCTGTTGCATGCTGCACAAAGTATTGGCACGCAATTGCTAATAACTCTTCACTTCTAATCAGATATGATTTTGTTTCAATCTCATTCTTTTTTTTGAGTGGTTTATTCTTAATACAGCACTCATACTGATAGTTGTGCGTGTGTGTGTGTGTGTGTGTACGTGTACACACAGTGCTCTCCTTTAGCCAATACCCTGTTAAACGTGAAGCTGTTGGATATGGGTGATCCATGCTCTCTGCTCTCCACGGCACTAACACCCCCAAATTTGGATGACATCGAGAGGACCATCCTGCAGCTCAAAGAGGTCAGGGGTGAAAAGTCACCTTCATGTGACTGACGCACTCGGACTATCCTGTTCCAAACACGCTGCACAGTGTGTCTATGGAAGCCTGTGCATTACCCACAATGCACTATTGCAGCAGGGTAGTAAAATGTGATTTGATCATAATGTATATGCGTAATGAAGCAAGCCTTCTCAGAGAGAAGTTAACATTTGGAGCATGGAGTTAACCTCCCTGTGTCCTCTGGTCAGCTTTATAAAAACATATTGCGGTGAGCAGAGTGCTGAGATCTTGTGCTAAATGATGATTAGCTGATTAGGTAAATAGGAAAGGGTGTGCAATAATGGCTATATCACATCACACTATGTAATATTTCTAATGTTGCTATTGTTTATTTTTAAATGATGTCCTCACAAATTATTCTGTAACCAATCCTGAAATGTTTTTTTTTTGTTTGTGTGCAAGTAGATGGGTGCTCTTTCAGTGTGTAGCAGCAATATGAAGCGGTTTGATGGCGAGTTAACCTTTCTGGGTCGGGTTCTCGCTCACCTCCCAGTGGATCTGCATTTCGGGAAGCTCATCGTCCTCGGACACGTCTTCGGCTGCCTGGAAGAGTGCATCATCATCGGTAATGCTGTATGATTCATCACAATCAGCTCTACTTGTTGGCACTCTTGAAAATAATGGTTTAAAACCTCTTTTTAAGAAATAATAATAAGGACAATAATAAGAATTATTGGCACCCAATACAATTAAACAAGATGAGGGCTGTTAAAAAGCTTTAAATTGTAGAACAAGTCAAGTAATTTTTTATGGATAGGGTCTAATGGTCTGACTAACTTAAAAAATCATGATGTGTTCAGAAGAATTGCTTTAATGAAATGAGGCAAACACTAATTAAAGAAAACGTTACAGCTGTACTTAAGCATTTTAATTGGTCTGTACATCTCTCTCTCTCTCTCTCTCTCTCTGTCTCTGTGTGCCTCAGCTGCCTCTCTCTCTCTGAAGAGTTTTTTTGCAATGCCGTCCCTGCAACAGCTTCCAGGTTACCGGTGAGTACCACTTTCCCTTCTTAAGTACTTTTTTTGCCATGTACAGTTGTTCTGTTTGTCTCTCTTCCTGCTTGTTGCTTCATATTTATGTGTGTGGTCTTTCAGGAGTAAGTTGTCATTTGCTCAGGGAGTGCAAAGTGACCCCATTGCCTTTGTACATGCCTTCAAGGTAAGACATTTTGGTTGTGTATGAAAGAAGGCAGGGTTGGGATGATCAACACAGTCCTGTTTGTTTTCACACTTTTTTTACTTTCACAATTTCAGCTTTTTATAATTTTTTTTTTTTCCATTGTGTGCACACACAAGCTCTATTTCTCAGTTCTCTTCTCTCTCACATTTATATTCTTGCCACAGCTCTTTCAAACACAGAACATGTATTAGACATAATCACTCTGTTGGGAATGCTTACCACTCCCCTCTCTAGGCTCCACCGTCCATTCACAAACCAGGGCCATGCCCCTGCTGCCAGTTCTGAAATTTCACTGTTTCCCCAATTCACAGTCAGGGTGTTTGCTGTGTTCACATATTCACATGGAAATTCAGCTGGGTCCTAATGCGCCTTTCTGAGGCATCGGCCCTACCTCAATACTCACCCACTTTGGTATCTCCAGGTATACCAGTATTCTGGTATATCTGAATGTTCTCTCTACGCCCCTTACATACTATTTCTCTTCCATGGTTTCTTAAACTGTTCAGAATTTGTCAACAGTTAATTGTGCGCATTTGTGTCTGCCTTTTAGGCCTGGTACACATCCAGAGCCAAAGGAGAGCTTAGACGCCCAAAGGTTGGTGTTTGTGTGTGTACGCTCTACAAATATCAAGGTGATAGATGGTGTAGTGTACAGAAATAGTACACAATTAAAGCCACTCAGGAACCACTCGGAGAGAAGACATACTAATGAGAACAGGAAACCATGACCAAATAAGGAAATAGTTGGACTGGGTAATACAGCATATGGCAGGGATGAGAGCCAGATCAACATGAAGATTATGATGAATGCTAACCTGTGTGGTTATAAATAAAGCAGCTATGTGGAATTAGTTTTACAATGTGTACAAGTGTGTGTGTGTTTGTCTCTGTTTCAGGATGAGCTGGAGTGGGGCAAAGAGAACTGTATTCAGATAAAAAGGATACGAGAGGTTATGAGTCTCTTTCTCTCTGTCTGTCTGTCTGTCACACACACACACACACACGCACATACAGAGGGGGGACAAATGAACGGAAAAAACAGTGGCTCTGTTATGCTTTGTGGTGGTGTTTATTTTCCTGTTATGGTTTGCCTAAATTTGTCCCTTTAGAAAGAAGCATCACTGCAAATCAATACAACATTCTTCTGACTGGTCACTTTTTATCCTGTTCACCTTATTCCTGATCAGTGATCTTTCCTATGATTCATAGTGCATCAGTTCCAGTTGCCGTTTGGAGTGTGCTTAACCAGCTGTATACAGTGATATGGCAATGTAATCGTCTGTTTTAGCCTAAATATTTTAACATAAGCAGTTTGACTTGGTTAAATAGCTAAGGTGGCATGTGGTCGGTGGTTACACATGTAAAACATGACTTATCAATGTTTCTCATCCGTCTAAACTGAATGGATGAAGACGAGAAGCTATGGCTGAAATTTAGCTGTGCTGACACTAGAACAGAGATTGTGAGCCAGGCCCCCTCGTCCAGCGTCAGTGTCTGACCTCACAAATGCTGTTCTGGATGAATGAGCAAAAATTCCTACAGGCACTCAAATCTTGTAGAAATCCTTTTTAGAAGAGTGGAAGGTATTATAGCTGCAAAGGAGGAACAACTCCTTAATAAATACTTATGCGGGCTTCATTGCCATAGCGACACAGTGGGAAATCACGGGTAAGGTGGATAATGAAAAAAATCAATTTTTGTTGATGGGAGTGTTTACTCCCAGGATGACTTTACACATGTCCATAGGGCATGAGGGCTCACTGAATGGTTTGATGAAAGGAAGCGTGATGTAAATCGTGCTGTGGCCTTCAGACTTCAGAGATTTTGGAGCCTTGTTTTAGACTGCACTCTTCACTACCATCTTCAAAACACCAACTGATTGAAAACTCCGTTTGAAGTCCACAGACATAAATCTGTGCCAAGATGCTGTTCTGCTGGATTGTACCAATACCTTAACACACATTACAATAGATTTGCCTTTAATTAGTCACACATTTGTATATATACACATCTGTTCAGATCCCTAACTGTCATTACTGCTCTCTCTCTCTCTCTCTCTCTGTGTTGCAGGTGGCAGAGTTGTTTGAAGATCTGAAGAATAGAGTGTCGCAGTTCAACATGCGCATCAGTGAAAGTTCCTCTCCCTCAGACTACACCAGCACACACACACAGAGATTCATACTGCAGGTAACACATGCATGTATTTGTATTGCCATACTTCAGGACCTTCCGTTGACATAATTATTACTTGCAGCTAATTAATACTTACCTAAACCTTAACCTCAGTGACAAAAAGACAACTTTTTGACTAATTCTTTTTATTAAATCCTACAACAAAAAACAACTTTTCTTGTGAGGACCAGCACTAAATGTCTTTACAAGACCAGAAATATCAGGTATACCTGTCTTTAGAGAAACATCTACACACGTGCACAGAATTTCATACTGCAGGTAACGCACACAAGTTCATACTATAGGGAACACGCATGTACACACACACACACTAATTTTACAGGCAACAGACAGAAATGTGGTAAAATTAAATATTGTAATAATTTGCAAGAAAACTATAAGCAAAAATCACATCTCAAATGTAGCTTTTAAAATCATTGCTCCTCAACACAATGACCACAAAGTCTTAAAAGTGCCTGCTAAAAATTATTATTAAATATACATTTTTATTTCATTGTTTAGGTGGCAATCGCAGGTGCATTTTATCCAAACTACTTCCTTCAAGGAACTGTGGACGAAGAGCTTGCCTCTAAGGACCTCTCTGGAAATGACCCTAGCACTACAGTACTGGTATTCAATCAGCTTAATAATAATAATAATATTATTATTATTATTATTATTATTATTATTAATAATAATAATATTTCTCTCTTATACTCTCAGGTACGCAATCTCCCACCATTTGCATTCCTCTACTATAAGCAGCTCCAGTCTCTCTTCAGACAGTGCGGTCAGGTCAAATCCATCGCCTTTGATGGCTCCAGGTATGTAGTGTGTGTGTGTGTAGGTGTGTGTGATTATAGATGTATATATCTTTTGTGTGTGCACGTGTGTATCAGGGCCTATGCAGAGTTCTACCGCTCATCCCTGAGAGGTTCTGGAGTTCTCCCAGAAGTTTCTCTATCTCTCCTTCTCGCTCAACAAAGACTTCCTCTCCATCTCCATGTTCATCCTGCTGAAGAGGTGGAGTCTCGGGCAGGGGGGCAGAGTATTTCCCACCTCAGATACTCACGGTACACAGACACTTGGACAGTGAAGAAACAAAATAGAATAGAATGCTTTTTCAGTTTCCATGGTCACATTTAAAGTGGGAGTAGTCATGTGACCATATACCATTGCCAGGAAACAAGCATGAGCCTCCCACTGATTAAGTGACCTTGTAAGCAGTGTTTTTATTATATGGTCATTTGAGAAAAATGCTTTGTTTTTTGTAATATCACAACATAAAGAAAGCTAAACAGAAATGGCTCCACTGAACTTATCGACCTAATCAATATTCCAGTCATGTCATGACCCACATCTCAGCCCGTAGTGCACAAAGTTTGGGGACTGCTGCCCTAGACATTATGATGTTTTGATGATGTCTAAATTAGTAGAGTTCTTTGATAGGCCTGCCTGTCTCTCACTCTCTCTGTCTCTCGGTCTCACTGTGTCTGTCTGTTTCTTCCTCGGCTCCTCTCTCAGGGTGACTGTGGATATTCAGAATCAGTGTGTGAGCCCTGTCGGAGTTTTGAGCAGCTCTGTTGAGCCAGAGAAACTTCCAACAAATCCTGTCTTCATCGTCAATATCACCGAGGTGCCCATTCCACTTCATTCACTTTCAGCGCACAAATGATTTTTAACATTTTAAACTGATTTCAGAGTCGGGATTACACAAACTTGATCAAAGTGACTTCAGAGCAAAATAAACCTGGATGCATGCTGTTGTCATCAGCTGGTTGCACCAAGAAACAAAAAAAAAAACTGGATGAAGGCATGTCTGAGAAGACAGTATTAGCATGGACTATATTTTGTTATTGTTAAAATTGTTTTTTCAGCTTCTTGTCTTTGTTATTGCGTCCAGTTGATGTTTCCTGGTCAATCTCATTGGCTATTGCCATTGTTCCTTTCAAACTACAGATTTTTAAATGTTGATGTTTTCTCACAACAGGTTTTCAGTTGTAAATATAAAGCATGTTTGGTATTTATGATTTGAAATTAGGGAGGCTGTAATCCAGTTGGGAGCATTAACATTGTCTGTAAACCACTTACACTGCAGCATCTTTTGGGAATACGGCAGGATCTTTTGGGGTACGCCACCATGATTGTCGAGAGGAGTGAATCAGACCCAGTGTCTCCCTGTTAATCCTCTAGTGTGGAGCCAGCATAACACTGTGTTTCTCTCTCTTTTTCTGTGTAGGTCATCGAAGTGGGCCATTTCTGGGGATTCAAGGCTGATGAGGAGAGTCTGGAGAAACAGAGGAGTCTGACAGCGGCCATTAATGGACGAGAACTCCGCCCACTTCCAGTGTCACTTTATCTAAACCTTCTGTGTCTCGCCCCTTTCTCTGACACACACATTGAACCGGGCATCTACTACAGAGCCAAGATACTGCACATCACAGGGAGTAAAGCGGAGGTAACAAAAGTTACTTGTGCATGCTCACCTACTAAAATGTTTGCATGTCTGAGAATGGAGTGATTTAAAAAATAATGCACATTATTCCAGTATTTTTAAATACTGTCTGTTGCAAAGCTGTGTTTGTGCATGTAAAGGTGTTCTTTGTGGACTTCGGAAACACTTGCAGGGTTCCCTGTAACACACTGAGGGAACTTCCTGCTGATCTACAAGCTCCACCCTTTCAGGTATTGTCTCTCTGGTAACAGTTTAGGCTGTAATTAAACACTAAATCACCAAAAAAGACATGATTAATCTAATTAAAACTAATGTATACTAGAAGTTGACTTCTGAGGGGGATGTATGCATGTACATGTGTGTTCCTTCAGGCTCAGGAGTTCAAAGTGGCGTGTTTAGCTCCATCAGCACAGTCTGTGATTCTGGGTGGCCTTTGGAGCAGTCGAGCTAGGAACCGCTTCATCACACTTGTATGTGGCCGTTCGGTCATCGTCACACTTTACTCCATCCTACATGGTGTTATGCGTGTCCATCTCCACGTCTCCATGGAACAAGGGGACATCAGCGTTGCAGACTTGCTCGTGCAAGAAGGACATGCTCGATCCGCACCCGAGAGCTTTGAAAGCAAGGTAACCAACAGATCGCATTGTACAGTTTAAAGTGTGGATTTGGCAACCCCTGTTTGAAATCAGAGAATGTGGTTTCAATAAATCTGTACATGGGTATATGAACGGTATTAACGTTGCTATATGGTTGTTGATGAAGTTTTGATGTCTGTTTCTCTATCTCTTTCTCTGTCTCTCTTCTGCAGCAGTCCCATGAGGTTCTGACAGCTCTATATCAGGATCTGAAGAAGGGAACATTCACTCCAAGCTCCACCAGTACCTCCTGGCAAAACCGCAAAGAGGAAGAGAAGCAGCTCATTAACAGTCTGCTGCTGTCCTTCTCTAAATCCAGCCACAGAACCCCCAGATGCAAGGTTCCATATCTGCATCCCTCTACAGACAAATTAAATCATTTTCTATTATTGTTATTATCACTATTACTTCTCTGCAGGTTCCAGTTCATGGCCCTTCCTCTCCTCATAAGGTCACATTCCACAGCATTAGTGGTGCCACACTTTTCAGGTAACATACACATGCACACGTACACACCACACCCTCTTGGCCTGAGCCAATTGCTGCTGCTTCTGTGTTGGTAGGTCAGTTGCTATTGAAAAGAACAGCATTAACTCTGTGCTGGTCAACGATCATCCACAAGAACATCACTACAGGATGCTAGTGGCCGGATCTGTCTCTCTCAGTGCCTCAGGTACCTGGCTGTCTATATCTGTGTTTACCTGCATGTCTCTTCCTCAGTGCCTCAGGTACCAGCCTCTGTCTCTTAGTGTTTACTTGTCTGCCTGTCTCTTTCAGTGCCTCAGGTTCCTCTCTGTCTCTCAGTGTTTGTCTGTCATTTAGTTCCTCAGATTTTTGTTTGTTCCTATCTACATAAGGACATTTTGCTGGATTTTTTTTTTGTAGTTTTTAACAAAAAGTTTCCTTTTCATTAGTGAGGTTAAGGTTAGGTTTAACCTTTGGGTTAGGATTCGCATTAATTAGCTACAGTAGTAATTATGTCAATGGAAAATCCTCACAAGCGTAGCAAGACAAACGTGTATGTGTGTGTGTGTGTTTGTGCGCGTGTGCGAATGCAGGTACATGTATTTTGCTAAAAGAGACAACGCTGATGCCTCACATCCATGGCCTTCCCGCCATCATCACCATGCTCTTCACCCCCATCATGGAGCTGCGGTGTGCCTCTCTGCACAACACACACCTGTCTCACTGTGCTGCACACACCTGTCAATCATAACTGTGAGAAACAAAGTGCATGTATGTGTGTGTCATGCAGCACTGATGAGGAGCGGACCTGCTTCACTGGAGCTCTGTGTGGTTTGGGCTCCAGCTCCAACACCCATGAGGCCATTCTGCCAGAGCACGACATTGAGGTGGCATTCGATGTGAAGTTTGACATTGATGACATTGCAGAGGTGATGTTCTGTGTGTTTGTGTGTCCTTCTAGATATGTGCCAGTGTATTACAATATTGAAATTTCTTCATTGAGCAGAAAATTTCATAGCAAAAGTCAATAGTGTGAACGGAGGGGACTAACTGACTGCTAAAAGTAAGTGTGTGCGTTCCAGATAAACGCACTGAGAGGAGTGATGAACCGATTGGTATGTGAGGGTACGAATGGTCTCCTGCATCTCAGCCAAGAGAGAATCCGCTCGCTGCAGGAAGATGCTCGAGATCGACTCATCAGGTGAGAATCATGGCGCTGAGCTGTAGTAACACCAGTAGGGGGCACTGGGGTGCTGGTTCAGAGACAGAACGAACAGGATGTGAAATATAAACACCTGGTTTTATAGCTTTTTTTTTTTAATTTATTCTGTGATGTGTCCATATCTGGTCATTTTACTGCATTATAATACACATTGCTTTATGTTGAGGAGACAGTGATATTGGATATGTTTGTTTTTCAGGCTGTTCTGTAAAACTCCTCCTAGAGAGGACCACACACCTGTTTACAATGAAAACCCCAAAAAATGGAACCAGGTAACACAGCCATTCAGCTTCTCTCTTGGTTCCGTGTGAGGCTGCTGTCTGTTGCAGCAGCTCCGTTAACGTTTTTGCTTACTGGGGTTAAGTGTCTCTTTTTTTGGTTGGTTGTTTACTGCTTTGATATCTTACACAACATCACTACCATATAATGCAAGTTTTTCCTTTATAATATGGTGGCTAAGACGGTTTTTTTTCCACGGCGTACACACCGGCAGTGTGCAGCTTTGCGTACACCCTGGTAGAGGTGCTTGCACTGTGGAGAACACAGTGTCTCCAGACCAGAGATCCATCTTCCATTGACATCACACCTGATCAGATCAAAAGACAGGCTTGTGCTTAATCATCTCAGGACACAGATGGAAACAGCAGTTTGCCTGTCAGCTGTATGTGCTGGTTGTGGATGCCGTTATCTTTCTGCTGTATAGAGCTTACTCACACCTGTAGATGGCAGGGAGCACTGTCAGAATCATGTTCTTTGACTCTGCAAAAGTTCCCAAATGACACCGCTGTAGTGGGATGTATTAGGATTGAGGAGGAATACAGCCAGAGCAACCATTTCATACTTTGTGCCAGGAAAACGAAAGATCATGTGTTGGATTTCCAGAGGAAGAAGGCTTGTCCAGCTATTTTCTGAGAAGACTGAGGTCCTTTGCTGTAAGAGGCAAGCTCCTGAGAATGTTCTATGAGTCTGTGGTGTTCGGTGCCATGTTTTAAACAGTTGTGTGCTGGAGCAGCAGTATCAGTCAGTGATACCAACAGGCTTAACAAGATTAGCAGTTATGAGAAACTCCATAACACTACAGGGACAGAGGAGTACACTGAGCAACAGACTGCTCCTGTCCTGCAGCAGGAAGGAAAGCTTCTGCAGGTCATTTCTTTCTGCAGCTATCAGACTGTCCAAATCTGAACTCTGTCTGTCTATTTATCCATGTTTCACCATCTGTTACTACCACCTGCACCAGATACTTTTCTGAAGTATGTGTAGTCTTTCATCACTTTTAGTCTTTCATCCCTCTACTAGTCAGTCAGTCATTTTCTGTACCGCTTATTCCCAGTTACGGGGTCACGGGGGAGCCGGTGCCCAGCCGGCAACTC
>JAOVVG010000042.1:466550-476655 GCA_028566375.1 Leptodoras nelsoni | reverse complement strand
CTTCTTAAGATCCAGTGGTGCAAAATGCAAATTCTTCCAATTTTTTAGCTGGTCTTAAGATTTCGATCAGGAGTGTACATGCTTCTAAGAATTTCTAAACTAGGGCTATGTCAATTCAGTTCATGTTTATATATACGGTGCTTTTAGCAATACACAGTGCAATGTTACGGATTGATTTAGATCCTAATGAGTCAGAGGGGAGAAAATAAACTCCTTGAAAGAACATGAGAAAGAAACCTCGAGAGGAATCAGACTCAAAAGGCTAGTACTCGTCTTCTTCAATAGTGTGATTATAAATATTACAGTATATAGATATAGAGTAAGGACTAGCAGAACTGAGTGTGTGAACAGGATGCTTAGAATATAAACTCATTATGTCTAACCTCTGACTAGGAAAAACCGAAGAAAATGCTCCTTAAACATGGCCACTCAGAGCATCAGCAGTACACACAGCAGAATTTTGTGAATGCACAGATCAAAAATGACATAATTATGAGTTCTGAGGTTGAATGCAGCATAAGAGCCCTGGGATGAGCAACAGGACAATGTTTATGATTATAGCGGCGGTTAGACACAGACTTACAGTCTCCAGATGAAATAAAACAGTGAGGAACAGGTGAGACTGATCTACTCCTTTAATTGTGGCGGGCAGCATTCAGTGGGTGGTGCAGTGCTGCCTCACAGCAGGAAGGTCCTGGGTTCGATAGACAAATTTGAGATCCTAAAATTCCCCCTGCTGACAAGTGTGACACACTGACTCATCCTGTCCTTGTGTAAAAACATGAAATTAAACTCCTAATAAGCTAACTTTAATTGTGGCCTGTTTCTGTAAAGTATATGCACTATATTACCAAAAGTATTTGCTCATCTGCTGTCACACGCATATAAACTTGAGTGACATCCCCTTCTTAATCCATAGGGTTAATATGATGTTGGCCCCTTTGCAGCTATAACAGCTTCAACTCTTCTGGTAAGGCTTTCCACAAGATTTAGGAGTGTGTTTATGGGAATTTTTTACCATTCTTCCAGAAGTGTCAGGCACTGGTGAGGTCAGACACTGATGTTGGACGAGAAGGCCTGGCTCACAGTCTCCACTCTAATTCATCCCAGTCAGGACTCTGTACAGGCCAGTCAAGTTCTTCCACACCAAACTCTCTTATCCATGTCTTTATGGACCTTGCTTGTGCACTGGTGTGCAGTCATGTTGGAACAGGAAGGGGCCGTCCCCAAACTGTTCCCACAAAGTTGGGAGCATGAAATTGTCCAAAATCTCTTGGTATGCTGAAGCATTAAGAGTTCCTTTCAGTGGAACTAAGGGGCCGAGCCCAACTCCTGTAAAACACCCCCACACCATAATCCCCTGCCACCAAACTTTACACTTGGCACAATGCAGTAAGACAAGTACTGTTCTCCTGGCAACCACCAAACCCAGACTCATCCATCAGATTGCCAGGTGGAGAAGTGTGATTCATCACTCCAGAGATTACGTCTCCACTGCTCTAGAGTCCAGTGGCGGCATGATTTACACCACTGCATCCGACACTTTGCATTGTGCTTGGTGATGTAAGGCTTGCATGCAACTGCTCAGCCATGGAAACCCATTCCATGAAGCTCTCTACACAATGTTCTTGAGCTAATCTAAAGGCCACATGAAGTTCGGAAGTCTGTAGTGATTGACTCTGCAGAAAGTTGGTGACCTCTGCGCACCATACACCTCAGCATCCGCTGACCTGCTCCGTCATTTTACGTGGCCTACCACTTCATGGCTGAGTTGCTGTCTTCCCCAGTCACTTCCACTTTGTTATAATACCACTGAGAGTTGACTGTGGAATATTTAGTAGCGATTAAATTTAATGACTGAACAGGTTACACAGGTGGCATCTTATCACGGTACAACTCCTGATAGCGACCCATTCTTTCACAAATGTGTGTAGAAGCAGTCTGCCTAGGTGCTTGATTTTATACACCTGTGGCCATTGATGTGATTACAACACCTGCATTCAGTGATTTGGATGGGTGAGTGAATACTTTCGGCAATGTAGTGTAAATCTTTATATGTAAATATTATGTTATAAAAAATCTTTTTAAGTCCATTTTCTGCTATTTTCGCTTTCGTTTTCTGTTGTTAAAGAGTCAGTCACTCTATGTTGTCCAACTAGCAGAGTTTGCTGAGCTCCTGTACTCTAGGAAGAGTTAAGGCTAAACCAGTACACTTTATTTAAACGTGGCTTTGTCTGAATGTGACTCAGTAACATTGAAAATATTAGCACACAAACTCTCATCACAGTTAGAGCGACCTTCTTAAAGTTTATCTGTACAATAAATCAAAGAAACAAAAGAGCTTCTCCATCATGCATCATGAGTGATCACACACGCACTGCTTGAGTGTTTGAGAAGTTCGTCTCTTCTGTCGAATTAAACCAGCACGTGATCAAGAGGTTATAACGCGTTATAGCCTTTCTGAAACCTTTCCTAAATGTGTATAAAGCATTCAAATGAGCTCTGTCCTTGTTAAGTTCGGACTTTTTGGAGACAATTTTTGACTTGATGCAAACCATGCATTACCTGAGGATGCAGTTGCCATGGCAACGCCAGTTCCTCCACGCGCCTCATCACCCGGACAGGTCGGTTTATGCGCATTCATCTTCTCTTCCTCCTCCTCCTCCTCCTCCTCCTCAATTTCCTCCTCCTGCCTTTTGCCGTGCACATCCTCCTCCTCCTCCTCCATGTGCATCCGACCGAAACACGGCCCAGGCTGCTCGCGCTCCTCTACGTACGGTTCTCCGGTGCCGGACATGCTCGCTCTCTCTCTCACACACACTCACACACTCACACGCGCGCGCACAAGCAGCAACACGCGCGCAGATCAGATCGTGTCGGAAACACGATACAGAGCGAACAGCGTTTTAAAAAAAAATAGATATCACAGATCTTACACTGGTCACTGTTCTGTCTGAGCGGGACTGCTCGGGGTTTCCACCGCGCTGAACACTGAAGCGCCAGCTGAGGCTGGGTGCGTGTGTTTGGTTCGGAGTGTGACGTCTGTGTGTGCGTGTGTGCTTTACAGCAATCACTTGTTCATGAACAGTTGTTTAACTCTTTGCAGTGGAGACTGAACCTGACACCAGTAACTGAACCTGACACATTTATTTAAAATATGTTTTAATATGTTTTTTTAATATGTGCACATTTTAAAAGTGTGTGGTTATGTTCACAAAGGATCAGGTGGTTTCACATGAACGTAGACTATCCTGTAAAAGCCTGCAAACACGCCTTTACACGTGCTTTTATTAGAGGAAACAGTTGAAACCAGTGACCACCAGTTAGCATTTAACAAGCTGCAGAGATGCTCACAGTTCATTTCTCCAAGTGGAGTCTCAAGTGTTTTATGGTTGTGTCTTCTGTGGCGTACACATGTATAAACTGAGGCATGATAATAATGACATGCCATGATAGGAATGACAGTCAGCTCGTCATATACACTACATTGCCAAAAGTATTCACTAACACATCCAAGTAATTGAAATCAAGTCTTCCAATCACTTCCATGGCCACATGTGTATAAAATCAAGCACCTAGGCATGCAGACTGCTTCTACAAACATTTGTGAAAGAATGGGTCGCTCTCAAGAGCTCAGTGAATTCCAGTGTGGTACCGTGATAGGATGCCACCTGTGCAACAAGTCCGGTTATAAAACTTCCTCACTACTAAATATTCCACAGTCAACTGTCAGTGGAATTATAACAAAGTGGAAGCGGCTGGGAACGACAACAACTCAGCCATGAAGTGGTAGGCCACGTAAAATGACAGAGCGGGTCAGTAGATGCTGAGGCGCATAGTGCACAGAGGTCACCAACTTTCTGCATAGTGAATCACTACAGACATCCAAACTTCATGTGGCCTTCAGATTAGCCTTATATCCAAGCATCCAAGTAAGCAGCTGCATCTAAGCCTTACATCACTAAGTGCAATGCAAAGTGTTAGATGCAGTGGTGTAAATCATGCCGCCACTGGACTCTAGAGCAGTGGAGACGTGATGACTCACACTTCTCCACCTGGCAATCTGATGGATGAGTCTGGGTTTGGCAGTTGCCAGGAGAATGGTACTTGTCTGACTGCATTGTGCCAAGTGTAAAGTTTGGTGGAGGGAGATTATGGTGTGGGGTTGTTTTTCAGGAGTTGGGCTCTGCCCCTTAGTTCCAGTGAACTCTTAGGAACTCATAATGCTTAATGCTTCAGCATACCAAGAGATTTTGGACAATTTCATGCTCCCAACTTTGTGGAAACATTTTGGGGATGGCCCCTTCCTGTTCCAACATGACTGCACACCAGTGCACAAAGCAATGTCCATAAAGACATGGATGAGAGAGTTTGGTGTGGAAGAACTTGACTGACTTGAGTCCTGACCTCGACCTGATAGAACACCTTTGGGATGAATTAGAGTGGAGACTGTGAGCCAAGTCTTCTCATCCAACATCAGTGTCTGACCTCACAAATGCACATCTGGAAGAATGGTCAAAAATTCCCATAAACCTTGTGGAAAGCCTTCCCAGAAGAGTTGAGGCTGTTATATCTGCAAAGGGTGGGCCAAAATCATATTAAACCCTATGCCGCTTTTGACACCATCATCATACTATTCTCCTTTGTTAGAAAATGTTGTTGGAATGGGACTGTGTAAAGGACACTGGATGCTTAATAACTTTCTTCTATTTAATTCTGATAAGATAGAAGTACTTGTACTAGGACCACAGGCAGCTAAAAGTAAGATTCCTTACAGCCTTTCAATTACATCATGTGCAGCTATAAAAGACTTTGGTGTTAATGTTGATGCCAGTTTTTGTAAATGTACACATAAACATAATCATAAATGTAAATATAGATAATATTATTATGATAGCCTTCTTTCATCTTAGAAATATTGCTAAAATAGGAAATATAATGTCACAGCATGATGCAGAAATATTAGTTCATGCTTTTGTTAGCTCTAGGCTGGATTATTGTAATGTCTTGCTGTCTGGATGATGCAGTAAGTGCCTAAACCAACTCCAGTTAGTTCCGAATGCAGCAGCCAGAGTCCTTACTAGAACCAGAAGATACGATCACATCACCCCCATCTTATGCACATTGCATTGGCTTCCAGTAAAATTTTGCATTGATTATAAAATACTACTGTTAACCTATAAGTCATTAAATGGTCTTGCACCGCAGTACCTGAGGGAATTGACTCCAGCATTATGATCCTCCACGCCTACTCCAATCAAAAGGTGCAGGGTCTCTGCTGGAACCTTGAATATTGAAGGCTACAATTCCAATTAGAGATCGGGACGCAAACACTGTCTCAGTGTTTAAGGCTAGCCTGAAAACCTATTTGTTGAGTCAAGCCTTTTTTTTTTACTAGCTTTTCTTCTTAGGCACAGATCTGGAGGGTTCATAGACATAGGATGTTTGGATGCTGTTGCTTGGGATAAAACCTATAAGTTATGTCTGGACACTGTGTCTCTGTAAAGCTGCACTGAGAAAATGTCCATTGTTAAAAGTCCTTTAGAAATAAAATTGAATTGAATTGAAAGGTATAGTGGACTGGTAAAGTATAGTGAACTGGTAGAGTATGGTATATTGAACTGGTAGAGTATGGTATAGTGGACTGGTAGAGTACAGTGGACCGGTAGAGTATGGTATAGTGGCCTGTTAGAGTATAGTGGACTGGTAGAGTACAGTGGACCGGTAGAGTATGGTATAGTGGCCTGTTAGAGTATAGTGGACTGGTAGGGTATGGTATAATGGACTGATAGATTATAGTGGACTGGTAGAGTATGGTATAGAGGACTGGAAGAGTATAGTGGACTGGTAGAGTATGATATGGTGGACTGGTATAGAGGACTGGTAATGCATAGTGGACTGGTAGAGTATGGTATAGTGGACTGGTAGAGTACAGTGGACCAGTAGAGTATGGTATAGTGGCCTGGTAGAGTATAGTGGACTGGTAGGGTATGGTATAATGGACTGGTAGATTATAGTGGACTGGTATAGATGACTGGTAATGCATAGTGGACTGGTAGAGTATGGTATAGTGGACTGGTAGAATATAATGGACTGGTAGAGTATGGTATAGTGGACTGGTAGAATATAATGGACTGGTAGAGTATGGTATAGTGGACCATATGGGATATGGTATAGTGGATTAATAATTAAGTGAGTGATTAATGGCATATGAAAAAAACAATAAGCAATATCAGGACAGCTTTGAATCGGTTGTAGGCAAGCCAAGTACTGAAGATAATTACAGCCATGATATTCAGTATAACAGTGTGACCTTGAGTGTGATATTGATACAACAGATTTACAAGTGCAGTTTATCAGTTAACAGTAATGAGCATCAACAGATTACAATTTCCTTGTTTAATCATTTATTTGGCTCAGCCAAAAACATTTTCCGTCACACTAGCTTGCTACTTTGTGTAGGTCTACATGTTACCGCAGAAATAAATAAATAAAATAAATTAATTAATTAACATTAATACAATTAACTCAAATGTTATTTGTGGATATATGTTCATCTTTGCAGTGGAAAGTTTGTTACAATCTAAGATAGAGAATGATCATTAAGGTATCTTAATTAACAGTTAATAGAAGACACCTGTAATGCAGAGTGATACATGTATAGGTAAAAGTCCAAGTACTGTTTCCTGTGTATAAGCACTTATTGTCTAATCAAATCTTTTGGTAAGAACTATTATATAAATGTCTATAATCTTTACAGTAGGCTAGTATATGCAATCTAAGTGCAGCAGTCAGCTATTAGCAGTTTCATTTAAAATGAAGTGCTCAATAAGAGCATGTTCACTAGTCATAAGCCTACTGACATTATTAATTGTATTTCATCCAAAAACAGTTGCACCCCCCCCCCCCAACAACCATCCACCTTTCCCTCCGCCTTCTCACAGCATCATACAAAATGAAAGGATGAGCAACAAAAGACAAGCTAATAATTTTAAGTTGCCGGACTAACAAAAAGAGGAAAACCTCTTCACAAGGATTCCAGTCTCTCTCTCTCTCTCTCTCTCTCTCTTTCTTTCTCTCTGTCTCTCGCCCACACGCACACATACCAGGATATCAGCGCCCTCTGTTGGCCGATTGTGTGATTATTTTTAAAATTCCAACATGGCGCCTATTTCCAAAATGGCGCCCTAGCAACCGAGCAGCAGTTGCGCGTAGCAACCGGTTGAAGTAAACATTTCACTGAGGCAGAAACTCCGTGTGGAAGCTGAGAAATGTATTTTTAGGCAAATGAGAAGCGACACATACAGACTTTTTGGTCAGCTATATCTCTTATTCCGGCAGAAGAACTTCACATTGAACACCTGCTGTTAGATATTGAGCTTAGAGCAGTTGGCTAATGGTGAACTGCTGATTGACTCGTGTGAAGGAATTTGTATTAACCAGCTTATCTTAGCCTAGCCTAGCTATGCGGCTAGATTTAGTTTTTAATAAATTAGGATAAAGATTTGATTTTTCTAAACGCGGTGTTTTAAGGAAATCATGGCTCAAAGCGAAAAAGTGGGACAGAATGATGAAGAAATTATCAAAGAGCTGGTAAGAGCTAAAAGTTTACATTCTAGGATTTATTACTTTATTAAAATTATTTCTTTTTTACATTAATTTTTTAAAACTTGTCACCAAGTTATGCATAAGTGAACAACATTAACACGTTTTAATATCATGAAACATGACATTATATTTGTATTAAAATGCATGTCAAATCTGTTATTATTATTATTATTATTATTATTATTATTATTATTATTATTATTACACAACAACAATAATAATATTCTTTGTATAAAATATATAGAGCACACACAAATCAATTATTTTATAAATTGCTTATAAATAAATAAAATAATAATAACTATATAATTATAATATAAATTATAAAAATTATGAGACATGAAACATGAAAGATTACATTATATTTGTATTTGTAATGCATATAAAATGTGAATATTATAATTATTATAATAATAACAATCATAATAATAATAATTATTATTATAAGTATTATAATTGTTATAACAATAATAATAATTATTATTATTAATAATAATAATAATAATAATAATAATAATTGTTAAAAAAAGATTATATAAAGTAAATATAAATCTCTTATTGTATAAATCACTTATAAATAAATAAATACTACTACTAATAATAAGAAATTGAGTTGAGGTCACATGTTCAGAGTTTCTAAAGTTAAAGCCTTTTTTTAAATAGACATTTCTCTTACTGTTATTTTTATGAATAACGCTTCTTATAATGATAATTTGCTGCCTCACCTCCTCAGTGTATGTCTAACAGCTTGTCCTATGAGAAGATTCGTGAGGACAAGAGTGGGGCAGAGGCTCTCGAGGTGTTCTTCTCAGGCTTTCCCCGCATGGTGGGACTCTCTCTGTTCCCCCGGTTGCTCACGCTCACCATTGTGGGGCAGAATGTCTGCAAAATCCAGGGACTGGATAATTGCCTGCTGCTCCGGGAGCTCTGGGTGGCAGAGTGTCAGCTCACTGTGAGTTATTCCCTGTATCACACCTTATTGCAGGAGAATTTCTGCAAAGACCCATAAACTCCTCTGTCCTGAAGTTGTCAGCTTTACTGCTCACTGTTTCTAAGCACTGGTATTGGTGACTCCTTCCTAAACGGTACATAAATGGTGCTTTACCTTTTAGTCTCTGAATGTTTTGTCCACCCTACACGTCCCTGTCAGTGAGCTGTTGCTGTGGAAATGATAACGAGTACATAAATATAAACCTGCGATATGCAGCTGCTGTTATAGAAAAATTATCAACAATTTCTGACCAATCACAATCCAGAATTCTGGAGGACTGAATGCACCCATGCTAACACACTGTTACATACTATTTATGTGTTTTAGGAGATCTCCGGTCTGCAGAAGTGTGTGCAGCTGCAGAAACTCTTCCTCTATGATAATAAGATCAGGGAGATGAGTAACCTGGAGTCTCTGATAAACCTGAGTGTCCTTTGGCTCAACAACAACCTCATCTCTGAGATCAAGGTGAGGATGAGAGGACATGAGACTTTCTGGTTTCCTGATTTATCTGATTAAACCCCCATATTAGTAAAAGTATCGCCGTTTACCTGTGTGTGTGTGTGTTTGTGGAACAGGGCTTGAGCACACTGGAGAACCTGACAGAACTCAACCTGGCTGATAATCTCATTGTGACTATAGGTGAGCCTGTGAATATTATAATAACAATAATAATAATAATAATAATAATAATAATAATAATGATCATATTCTGATTGTCCAGTTTTTGTGTTTCCTTATATGGTCACCATTTCCTGTCCTTGTTAACATTCCTTGTTATCATTGCTTTTGTTTGCTGATTACTGTGCACTGAAATAGGTTATAAACAATACACTACCTATTATATGAGTTAAAAATCATGTTTTTGCTGCAGAAGTCTGTAATTATTTTACCGTGACCTCCCAGAACTAGCAGATTTAACATTTTAACATGGTGCACCGCCCATCACATCTCCCTCATCCCAGTTTTACAGTAATAACAATGCTATTAATTTACAAACCCCATTTCCAGAATAGTTGGGACACTTTCTAAATATGCAATAGAAACAAAAATTGCTTATAAATTTTTATTTAACAGATAAAAGTTCAAACGGTAAACATTATTTTCACTAACAACTGTATTTTCACTAACAAGCCTAATTGTACAGGGTGTTGTACAGTGTCCAGTTGTGGACAGGATGTTGTGGACATGGTGTTGTACAATTTTACAGTTTTTATATACCTCAGTGCTACTGCTGGACTGAAAATAGTCCAGTCACCAGCATCCTGTAGAGTGCACAGTAAGTGAACACAGTGTATAAAAACTCCAGTAGCACTGCTGTGACTGATCCACTCACACCAGTACAACACACAGTAACACACCACCACCACATCAGTGTCACTGCTGAGAATGACCCACCACCCAAATAATACCTGATCTGTGCTGGTCCTGTTTGGACACACCTTCTCATTCAATGCGTTTTCTTTATTTTCATGACTATTTACATTGTAGATTCTCACTGAAAGC
>JAOVVG010000042.1:411856-423728 GCA_028566375.1 Leptodoras nelsoni | reverse complement strand
CAATGTAAATAGTCATGAAAATAAAGAAAACACATTGAATGAGAAGGTGTGTCCAAACCTTTGGCCTGTACTGTATAAGATTTGTACTACCACTGATAGCAATACCAATAGTATTAAAATTAATACACCACTAATTATGAAAGTACCAATAACAAGATTTATAATACTACTACTAACTATTACTAACTAAAAGTTCTGTTAATAAAAAAAAATACTACTGTTACTAGTAGCAATACTTCAGATAACCCTAATAATAATGCTCATACTTTTACATAATACTTAATTAATTATTAATTATTACTTAATTATTTTTTATTAATTACTTAATAATTATTACTTAATTAATTATGAATAATTCATACAAATAATATGAATAAATAATTAGTAACATGAATCAGAGTGTACTTGATGATTGATGATGTACCTGGTGCCTTGATTTGAGTTTACCTCCAAGTTATATTTACACACTAAGCCACAATTCCCACTCTGACACGTGTGTGTGTGTGTGTGTGTGTGTGTGTGTGTGTGTGTGTGTGTGTGAGAGAGAGAGAGAGAGAGAGAGAATTAGCCCATGTGGTGGTTGTATTTCAAGTGTGCATGCAAACAGAAGCAGCATGGAGCTCACTCAGCACAAGAAATTAAACTGCTTTTATATAATCCTGTCAATCACCAGCAGAAAGCTTTTATTTAATTTGCCTTTAGTAGCAGTGTGTGTGTGTGTGTGTGGTATAAATTACTCTGCAGTATTTACTTTACCCTTTAGCCTAAAGGAACAAGAAAACTTCCTCTTCAGCAGCAGACGACCCCCACGTTACATACACACATACACACACACACACACACACACATGCTTTTCTTTTTTGTGAACAAAGCTGATGTGCACCTGGCGGAGGTGACCTCGTGCTTGGTCTCTTTTTGACTCATACACACCCCAATGTAAATATACACAAACAAACACATACACAATAACACGCGCACACACACACACACAAAATGCTGATGTCACTGTTACAGCATACATTTGTGTAAGAATCTCCTTCATCATCAAAGGTCATTTTGTGTCTTTTGGATTTTTTATTTCTCTGAGATTGATTATGGGATATCTAACATAGCTGATATACAGTAAGATCCCATGATCAGTGGAGAATCTGTCACAGCTCTTCTGGAGAAACTTAATTCTTTTGTTCATGCAAAACTCAGCGGCCTTCATTATGCTTTTTGCCTGAAAAGTGTATGTAATGCGTTGCTTTCTGTACTGACATACATTTACATTTACATTTAGGCATTTAGCAGACGCCCTTATCCAGAGCAACTTACAAAAAGTGCTTCAAGGTCACCATCAACAAATATATTCTGATACTAGCTCAGATGTCTATTAAGAGTACAATAAGGTATGAGAGGGTTTTTTTTTTTTTTATAATGTATATATAAATATAAATGAAACAGAGACCTAGTTTAGGAATCGTTGGAAAAGAAAAGTACAGACTGTAACGTAAAACATTTTTTATATAGTGTTTGGAAATTGTTATAAAATCATTTTGTGTTGACTCAGTAATGCAGAATTCATAAAAATATACATCTATAACAAAATTAGTACTAAAAAAATAGGGTGCCTAACAGTACTGTGCATCCCACATACACATTACGATGTCAGGACATCAATTGTTTGGTATCTCATGGCATCATTAAGTTGCTCTGTTTCGTGTTTAAAGGCTGTGGTCTAGTTGTTATTGAAAAAACTCACCTTAGACGCTTAAGCCTATTCTCAATCTACGTTCTTGTCTGTACTTGAACTTGAGAAATTTCATCAGTCACAGCCCAAGTACTGTTCCATTCTAAAGTCTGCACCTAGCCAAGTACAGTTTAAATACCTGGATGTGTTCTTGCTCTGCCCATGTTATCAAGAATGCATCAGGAGGTGAACGTGTGTGTATTTACTACAGTCAGATATCCCAGAATGCATTTCACACGTTCAGCACGATAGTAGGAGGAGAAAACTTCGAAATACTACTGTTGTTGCATTATGAAATGAAGTTATAAGATTTTTAGGTGTGAATGTCATTATTTAGACTTCAAGTATGTGGTTAATTTCTCAAGAAAGAGGCTATGTGAAAATTCGCTCCGACGTTTTCTGAGATGTGCGGTCACGCTAACAGGTGACGTCAAGTACGTTGCTGTTCCATTTGCAGTACTGTACAGGGTCCTCCCGTCCTCGGGAGTTTGTAGTCCTGAGTCGAACTTACCAAGCCTGTAGTACCAAGTACGCATGTCTTGGCCTACTTTGTGTTGAGAATGCCTTTAGACTCAAGAAAAACCCATCAGCCTCGAGGTGTGAACTACATACAGGTGATTTTAACAGCCCCACATCTGAATGCTCTGCAGCTGCATAACCTGAGGAACTATACGTTTTTGTAAATATTGCCATGAGTAGACTTAAGTCCCTGACTCTGTGTACAGCCCATAATGAAGCCCCATCACTATGCTGCATGCTCTGTAGAGTACTGTTTTTTTCAGTTGTCACTTTCTGTGTTTATAAAGCTAATAAAGGCTGGTATGTATTTGCATTATCATTGGTTTTTTTTGGATGCTTTTCTGATGTTTGGTTTGTGGAATAAAAAAAAAAACATGCACAGAGTAATCATGTTTTCTCTTCTGATTGATGTCCATTCTTCAAAACCACATTCTTTTAACGAGCCCAAAATGAAGCTAATCAGGTGGAGACGGGCAGAGACGGGTGGATGTGAGGATGAAAGTTGGATATATTTAAAATGCCACTATCTGTTTTTCTCTCTGTCATTCTGTAGTGAATCAGATGGGAACCACAGCACAGAGGACGAGAACAGTAAAGGACGTGAGGATTTGTCTCCATGTCCACTCTCTGGCTCTGCTGATAGGATGACATCACACGTATCTCTTTCCTCCCGAGCTCCAGAACCCCATCCAGCGGAAGATAATAAAAACATTCTGTTTAACGGGACCTTCCTTCCTTCCTCCTCCAGGTTCCTTTCGTCCGCAGGAAGCCTACTGTTCAATGTTCCAGGTCTCACTCTCCACCCACTGGAGTGCAGACCCAAGACCAATGGTGCTGAAGATGGAGAAAGAGTGCGTGACAAAGAGATAGACAGATCAGAAGCGATCAGTTGTTCTGATGGCGTGCGTGAGAAAAGGATGGACAGATTAGGTGGAGGAGACAATGGTGTGGCAATGTCTTTCTTCAGAAACACAGAAGCAGAGGTGAACAGCAGAGCTTCAGGTTCAGGGTTAGAGTATGATCACATAGGGAAGATCCAGCTCACAAGTTACATTCTGGAAGATGAAGCCACAACAGATGGAAGAAGTGAAGAAGCTTCACTGTTGAGAGACCCTTTAACCCTTCCTCATCTGCAGCTGCCTTCATCTTCCTCACCTGCTGCAACAGCACAAGGTGAGAGTGTTAAGTAAGGAATAACATCTACAAAAATAATGTGTGATGTGATGAGGCATGAGGTGAAGTGGAGTTAGAACCCTGGAATAGATTTTTGTACAAATAATCTATATCACAGATATAGATCTATAAATCTATAGCACAGTCTGGAGTTTTATTCTGCTTTTTTTTAATAAACAGCACCTCACACATTTTAACGATTTATAGGCAAGATTTAATGTTATGGAATGGCAAGTTAGCTCCTGTTCTCACTTATTATATAGATGATAACAGTTGTTTCCTAACCAGCCTCTCTGTCTCTCTCTGTAGTAAGTTAGAATGAACTATACACCCTACAGAGCACACTGCAGTATGTTAGTTTGAACCATATGCTTTACAGAGCACAGTGCAGTAACTTAGTATGAACCTGTGCCCTACAGAGTGCACTGCAGTAGGTAGTAGTATTATGAACAGTACAATGATGTGGGAATGGAGAACTAAAATAAAAGGGGAAAGAGTGGAGGGGGTGATACACACAGACACATTTCTTACTCACGGTAGATACACAAACAGGGTCCCACCCACAATGCTTGCTGGGAGAAAACAACAACCCCACCCAAACCACCTGAATCATCCAACCTTTTTAGCAGTGCAGTGATCATAACAATGTACAAATAGCTCCATGTCAACGCAACAATCCAGTCAGGAGATTCTCTTTCGCAGGCTTCATAAAGTTTAAGCTACCCCAAAATGTTCAAAACCCACAGCCCCATTTATGGCCACCAACACTTTTTCCTTCAGGCTATGTGGAATGATCAGCTACCAGATCTTCCCCCAAGGACTGGCTCTTCCCACACAAGGTACAACAGTCCCTCCCTAATCTGAAGACTGTCCCAGTTTGCCCACAGAGCCTTCGTGCTGGGCCTGTACACAGCTATGTTAGTCTACCTGGGTGTGTTGCCTGCTCTGAACCATCCCAAAACACCCTGAACACCTGAATCATCCAACCCACTCCCTAGTTCCAGTGGTGGATGCCACATAGCCCCCCTTAAGCGCTAACTGTCCCGGTGACCCAAACAGCCCAAGCACACCAACGAACAAAACAAACATTCTGAACCCAGAACACATGAACAACAAAAACAGTTAGTCCCTCATAAACTCTTAGAGGGGTTTTCATGTCATGACAAGGCCGCTCCCGGGTCTCTGGCAACACAGGGCTGGACAATCTCTCATTACTGGGCCGATACGGTATGAGCTGATCATACTGCACCAGCATGGTACGCAGAGTACCATGAGGGATAAACAGGGTTCTAGTGATTGCTAGATTGCAGCTACCATATCTTCCCCCAGGGACTGGCTCTTCTCACACAAGGTACAACAGTCCCTCCCTAATCCGAAGACTGTCCCAGTTTGCCCACAAAGCCTTCGTGCTGGGCCTGTACACAGCTATGTTAGTCCACCTGGGTGTGTTGTCTCTGAACCATCCCAAAACCCACAAGATCTCAGAATCTTTGCCCAACTCCTCAAGCAATTCCAATCACCTTTTCTTCCCCATCCTGAATTTAGGAGAGCACTGCACAGATACCCCTGTCACTTGCATCGGTGTCCACCATGAACTCGTCCCCTAGCTGAGGAAATGCCAAGTCCAGTGTGCTGCAGAGGCTCTTTGGGATGTTGGTAAATGCATGCTCGACAGCTTCATCCCAGTGAAACTCTACACCTTTCACCATAAGTCGATGCAGTGGGGCAGTCATATGTGAGAAGCCATGCACAAACCAGTGGTAGTAAGACACCAGCCTGAGGAAACTCCAGATCTCTCCCACATCACGAGGTGCACTGCTTACTACATGACCCAGAAAGACCCCTCTGCGTTGGTGCAGATTACTTCCCAAATGCAAACGTAATTTTACTGCTCTGATAGCCTGAAACACATTCTCCAAATTGAGTAGTGCGTCTTCGAAACTGGGAGCATGATCTCCATGTAGGACATCATCAGTGCGAGGAATAGGGTAGGAATCTGTCTTGATCACTGCATTCAGGTGATGATAGCCCTCACAAAACCACTGTTTTTTTCTTCACCGGCCTTTCTAATTGGGGAACATTCTGTTGTAATGCAACCTTTAGATGTTCCCTCAGAGGGACAACTAAATAACTCTTTGATCCCTACGAGAACTAGTTTCTAGTTTTCACCCCTTTTGGACAGAGGAACAGCTGTTGAAGCATTAAGGATTCTTAGATTTTATCTTTGTACACTGCAAAAATCCAGATGATGAACTTGAGAGCCATGGGTTACAGAGCATGTTCAAAAAGGTGGTTCAGGGCATCTGTGCATATGATGTAACAGACATTACAATAAACCCCGTTAAAAATATTATATACTACAATATTCAGTTCTTGTAGTTTTAGAAGAACTACACCTGCTGTACAGGTGAACCCTGTATATATAAATCTAAATATAGTCTTATAATCTAAAGAAAGGCTTCCACAAGCAACTAGAACATGAGAGTTTGGAACTTTAGAAAAAAAAGCAGTTCATAGGGAATATTTCTAGCGTTTTTTTGTTATAATAGTTTGTTTTTCATTTAATGAAAAAACAATTTTGTTAATTTTTTTCCCCTGAATTAACAATGTCCTCCTCTCCTCTTACCTCATACTTCTCTTCTTCTACTTCCCTCATTCCTCCCTTTGCTCCTCTCCTTGTCCCTCTGTCCCTCTCTTCCTCTCCTCCTCCCTCTGTCCTCTTCTCCTCATCCCTCTCTCTCATCCATTCCCCTCACCTCTCTTTCATACTTCCTTCATCTCTTCCTCTGTTCATCCCGCTCTCTTTCTCTGCCTCTGCTTATCAAATTCTGTCCTCCTCTCCTCATCCCTCACTCTCTCTTCCTCCCCTCCTTTTGTCATCATCCCTCTCTCACTGTCATCCTCTCCTCCTCCCTCTCTTTCCTGCTCTTCTTCCTCTCTGTCCTCCTCCTTCTCTCTTCTCCTTTCTTGATTCCTCTCTTCCTCTCTCCCCCCCTCTCCTCATCACTCACTCCTCCTCCCTCTCTGTCCTGTAGTGCTGGTTAGGGTTAGCAGCGTAGCTGTGGAGCAGCAGGATCAGGGGAGTTTTGCTCCTCTGCAGCCCAGCACAGTGCTCTTTAATCTGGGTGAATCTTCAGCACTTGGCCCAGTCAAGCAGGAGTGTGAGAGGGATGTGGATTTGTCCTGCATGCAGAAAACACAGCTGCGCTTCACACACACAGCACTACACCCTTCACATGGCCTGGCAGACCTGACAGAGTTCAGGGGTCGGGATCCTCAGTTGACTTCTGACCTCAGTGAGGACTTCCTGTGTGCTGCAGCAGACATGTGAAGAGACAACCTGAATTTTGAGATGTGTGTTAAATAATCTTTATTAATGTTAGAATTTATTGTGTGTGTGTATGAGGCAAGGGGGTGAATTTGTTAGATTTCAGATGAGAAATGGTAAAAGCCAAATTGTACAATTTGCACACTTTACTGTTACTTTAGCTGAAAATGTCAGAAATTGGCAGAAGTCATTGCGGAGCTATGAGCCAATCATTTGCATTATTGAGTCATTACTAATTTGCATAAAATCTGAGTTCAGGTGGTTTCTGTCTGCAGTGTCTCAGCTGCCTCTGTGTCACTGTGACTGAGGTTATACAGTACATTTACAAATTATTATTTTCATTATTACATAATTATTACATAAAAATTATTACATAATTATTTTTATTTTTATTATACATCTTTAAAAATAAAATATGAATTATTTAAATTTACTCAGCTGATCCTTTTTTCAAAAGTGATATAGAAGTAGACTTACAGAGGCTGGGATTTAAGCTCATACCCTTCTGACTATACTCCACTGACATTAATTCAATTCAATTTCAGTTCAATTCAGTTTTATTTCTAACACACTTTTAACAATAGACCTTGTCCAAAAGCAGCTTTACAAAAGACATAACTTTTAACTTATATAAATTGTATAATGAGCAAGCCGGTGGTGATGGTAGAAAGGAAAAACTCCCTGAGATGTTAAGAGGAAGAAACCTTGAGAGGAACGAGACTCAAAAGGGAACCTGTCCTCATTTGGGTGACACCGGATAGTGCAGTAATAAATTACATTACTACAGCACAGCACCTCATGCAGTTTATTCCAGGGTGTATAGATAAACACTATGTATAATAAAACAGAATAAAATAAAACCACTGTAGTCTTCTCCTTTTCTTTATCTCTTTATCTTCTGTGTAACAAATAATTAAACAAAAACAAACAAATAATAGGATTTTTTTTAACTTCTTTCTATTTTGTTTTGAAACAAATGAACAATAAATTATAGATTTTTTTTCTTTTCTTATAATTATTGTTTTTATTCTGTGTTTACTATGTCTATTTAATAACAATTGTATGATACTTTATTTTGTAATGGCAATTTCTTTCCAACTAAATAAAAGGTTTTCTGAATGAAGGAGCTTTTTTTCCTCTTCAGAATGATGGCCCATTTTATCTGATGGCTCGGATTTGCTTTTCATTGCTCATTTTTGCAACACAGAATGATAGCGGAGCATGAGCTTAATAAATAAGACACACAATTCAAAACCATGGATTATGAGAGTATTTAATGTTGTTCCAGAAAATTTCACTTTCACTTGACTGATGTTATTATTTAATCAGACATGTGCTTTTCTTTCTTTTTTCCCCTTTTTTTGGGATATAATTAAAACAGGCCAGGAGTTCTTGCTGAAGTGCTCAGTGTCAGGTCTGTGGTGGGGGTAAAAAAAAAAGATTCCTGGCAGGAAATATGAGAATGAAAAGTTTTAAGTAGCGGGTGGTGGTGAGAGGAAGGCACGCGCTGATCCTGCACAAGGCTCTGGAGGAAAAATCACTGGGTCCTGATGGGTTGCACATGCTCTTCAGTCTGGAGCTGGTTAGAGTACTCTGCTCGGCTCGGCCTCTTTAATTCAAATAAACACAAGGCCATTTGTGGAGGTGAAGGGTCTAATAATTTGGAAGGGGGGGCCAAACCAGACAGGCTGTGTGTGTGTCTGTGTGGGTGTGTGTGTCAGTAGGTTTAGTATTGAAACAGAAAAAAGTATCCATAATATTCAAACTATGGAAAGGACGATTATCCATGTCATCAGTGTGTTTCTGATTTTTGTTCACACACCACATGCTTTGCTTATGGGAAACACAGCTACTTGTTTCATGATGTGCTGTATCTGGGTGGAGAACAGTGTATGTTGGTGTGTGCTGGTGTACGCTGATTCTTAAGTGTGCGCTTGTGTGATTAGTTGATACGTCTCCCTGTAACAGCGGCTCAAACACACAACAGCAGGAAAACCTCTATTAACTGTGTGAGACAAGACTGAAGCTAGCTAAATACTGCGAAGATCATGTAGGGTGTGTATATACTGCTGTAACACACACACACACACATACACACACACACACACACACACACAGGATAAAACCAAGTCTTTTATTTTTCAGCTTCAGCAAATTGTGTGTTTCATTCATTATTTTCATTTTTCTTTAAATATAAAAAGAATAATAAACATAAATAAATAAATAAAAAATAAAATAAATAAATAATAATAATAGCCAAAATTTGTTAATATATAGAAATATAGAGTTAATATAGAAAATAATATTTTAAAAATATTATGAATTATGAATTAGTATAAAATATTTTTTAATATTCTACAATAAATGTCTTAATTATTTCTCTCTTTCTCTACACAAATAATATTAAATAAAAGAATTATCAAAAATAGATAAACAATAAAAAAAGTAGCTGTTACTGAGAGAAAGCAAGTGTGTGTGTGTGTTTGTGTGTGTGTGTGTATTTGGACAATGTTTTTGCATCTTTGTGAGGACCAAATACCTCCACAAGGAAAGGAATATTTGATATGTTTGACATTGTGGGGACATTTTGCTGGTCCCCATAAGGAAAGTGGACTTTTGTTGTGTTTTTTAACAAAAATAAAAATAAATAAATGAACCAAAAATGTGCCTTTTCATTACTGAGGTTAAGGTTAGGGTTTTACATAAATTAGCTGCATAATAATAATAATGTCAATGGAAAATCCTCACCAGTATAGCAAGAAAATGTTTTTAACAAAAATTTAAATATAAAAGAAAAAAATAGTTGCCTTTTCATCACTGAGGTTAGGGGTAGCGTAGATTTCTATGTCAGTGGAAAGTCCTCACAAGCATAAAATGACATGACTCTGTATGTGTGTGTGTGTGTGTGTTTGTGTAAAGGGTCTCCGGTTTCAGGTTCTTGGGTTCCACCCTCGAGTGTAGAAGTGGATCTGCACACTTTCGTTCTGCTCAGTTTAGGATCAAATCGACTAAAAATCTCTCTTTCACTCACACACACACACACACACACACACACACACACACACACACACACACCCACACACACACACAAACATCTACATCTACATCGAAGTCCAAAAATAGCTCAGCGATAGACATCACCGCAGGAGGAGAAAAGCACTTCGGAGTGCTTGAAGGAGTTCAGAGATTTCACATTCAGGAAGTTCATCGCTTCTTCTCACCAAAACCCCTTCAGTTTTATGGAAATATTGTAAACAGAGATGTTTGATATGATGTGATGGGAAGAACGTCTTATTTAGGAGGGGCTTTGATTCGGAGGATCACATCATCCTGAAGGAATTGCTCATGTATGGAGATTTTTATCATTTATCTGGAGCTCTCACTGTTTATTTTTTAGGAAGAACTTTTCTTCTGCATAGAAATTTTCCAGGGACGTTTTCTACTTAGAAGCGTTGATTTAAAAAGCTAATCGCTCTTCTCAGAATCTTCCTGACTGGTGCTCCACTGGAAAAATCGAAATCCCTCTGAAGGAACTGAGAGAGCTTTGTTCGTGTGTTTGGAGGAGCTGCCGTTCTGCTGGGGGAAAAGTCGAACAGTTCCTTTGCCTCTTTTGAGAAGAACAGCTACATATTCTGGAGCTTCTGGGTTTGTGAAGATCTTCGCAGCATCTAAGCCAATCTTTGGTTTGGAGATGATTATGCCGTGGTTGGATATCGCGCAGTAGAGTATTATCAACACGATGTCGACTTCACCGAGCTTTGGGTTCACGCAGGAGCAGGTGGCGTGCGTGTGTGAGGTCCTTCAGCAGGGTGGAGATCTCGAGCGGCTCGGACGCTTCCTGTGGTCACTTCCTGCGTGCGACCGCCTGCACAAGAACGAGTCGGTGCTCCAGGCCAAAGCGGCGGTGGCTTTCCATCGAGGAGACTTCCGTGAGCTCTACCGGATCCTCGAGAGCCACCAGTTCTCTGCGCAGTACCACGCCGGGCTGCAGCAGCTGTGGCTCAGGGCACACTACACAGAGGCGGAGAGGCTACGCGGACGTCCGCTCGGTGCTGTGGGGAAGTACCGCGTGCGCCGGAAGTTCCCACTGCCACGCACCATCTGGGACGGAGAGGAGACGAGCTACTGCTTCAAGGAGAAGTCACGCTCCGTGCTGCGAGACTGGTACACGCACAACCCATACCCTTCCCCACGCGAGAAGCGGCAGCTGGCTGATGCCACTGGACTGACCACCACACAGGTCAGCAACTGGTTCAAGAACCGCAGGCAGAGAGACCGAGCCGCGGAGGCCAAGGACAGGTGAGCTGTAACCTGGAACCCCTCTGCACTTACACACACACGCACACCTTCCCAGGTGAGAGATATACACTACAGGTACGAAACTTTTCTTCTTTTTGGTGCCACACCAGCAACAAGGAAGAGTTTGGTACAATTTTAATTTGTGAGAGTGTAGAGTATAATTCTAAATAATCACAGGCAAATAATAAACAAGCACAGAGATAAATACAGACTAGCAGCCTGTGTAATTAATTGAAAGATGTTTACTAAAATATGATTATTCGACATTATTATATAATGAATACAACACTAATCATTAAACCATTGTGTCCGGGTCTCATTACTATTATAAATATAAATGTAATATTATTATTAATATTAATTTCTTTTAAAGAACTGTGCATTGTTGTGGAAAACAATTTGTCAATTGTTTATTTGGATTCCATAAAACACACACTTTCCTCTAGTAAGTGTGTCTTGTCCTTGTTTAATTTTCTTCTTCTTCTTTGCTTTTTATTGTTTCTATACATCTTTGACATTTTGATGCAATTTAATATTATTTGCACCTCTAAATAATATTAAGCATTTTATTATAGAATATTCAAAAATATTTTGAATTCATTGGATTTATTTCTGATTATTTTATACATTAGTTTTGGAATAGAATTTCAAATTATTAACCATATTTGGCTATTATTATTTATTATTTGTATTGTTGTGGAAGAGAGTCTGTTGTTTATTTGGATTCCATAAAACACATGCGCGCACACACACACACACACACACACACACACACACACACACACACACACACACAGACACACACACACACACACACACAC
>JAOVVG010000042.1:381412-395197 GCA_028566375.1 Leptodoras nelsoni | reverse complement strand
TTCAACAATTAGTGTCCTCAGTTCCCAAACGCTTATTGAGTGTTGTTAAAAGGAAAGGTGATGTAACACAGCGGTAACCACACCCCTGTCCCAACTGTTTTGGAACATGTTGCAGGCATCAAATTCATAATGAGTATATTTGCACAAAACAATAAAGTTTATCAGTCTGAACATTAAATATCTTGTCTTTGTTGTGTATTCGATTGAATATGGGTTGAAAAGGATTTGCAAATCATCATATTGTTTTTTATTTATGTTTTACACAACGTTCCAACTTCATTGGAATTGGGGTTGTATTACTTTTCAGTCTTTTATATGTTCAGGTTGCGACACGTTAATCTTTGAGTTTGCGGCCCGGTACTTTCGTTATGATGTGTAATTTTGTGCTTGTTATTGCATTTTGGCTCTTTTTGGCTTTAAATGACAATGGTATCTTGGGTGCAGAGGCCAGATGATATGTGTTCAGTCTGTAGACTTCTGTAAGTGCTTTGAACAAGCGGGCATAGTCTGCTTCCTTAGTGAAATTAGCCACCAGCTAATTTCTGTCTCTCTTTTTTTCTCTGTCTCTGCTTCTCTTTCTCCCTGTGGTGAAGCCGGTGTCTAACACAGGAGATCAGTCCCATAAGATGTCGACTGAGCGTTGCGTGCTTCTGATTTTGGCTGGCCTGTCTAACCATGTGAAGGAGATGTGGATCGCTCATCAGCCATTTCTTCTCTTCACCTACTTGTGGCAGTACACACCCACCTTCGCTTGGTACATGACTAACCTGCTCGGCAGGAAACGAGTGCAGAACTTCAAAGCTGGACTGGTGAGAAAACACACAGGCACATAAACATGCACATTTACTCACCTTGCCACTTTGTAGGTTGAGATTGCAAGCTCTGAGAAAACGTCAGCAAATATTCCTGCATCTTGATTATTTAAGAGATGTGTGAATGTCGTTTACTTTTTTGTAGGACGCAGACACGGCGTATTTCACCAAGCCAAAGGCCAAGACCAGCTGAAAACCTGCACTGCACTACTATAGAGTGCTAAATATGGGACTGAATATGGATATGATTCTGTATGATTCGACTAGAGATTATCAGAACTTCATTCACTGGTAATTCCCAAGTTCCAACCAGGAGAAAAAACTATGAAAACACCCCCTCAACTGCGAGTTCACCAAGCGCCTGTGAACCAACATGGTCACACACAGATAACCGGGTGGCTCGGTGTGTAGCACTGCTGCCTCACAACAAGAAGATCCTGGGTTTGATCCTAGGTGGAGCGATCCGGGTCCTTTTTGCGTGTCCTTCCCATGTCCATGTGGGTTTACTCCAGGTACTCCAGTTTCCTCCCACAGTCCAAAGACGTGCAAGTTTGGTGAATTGGACGTACAAAATTGCCCCTGACCATGTCTGAAGTTGAACTTGTCTACTGATGAAAAGCTTGTGTATTGATGTAGCCTTGTTCCTGTCATGAATATCCTCTGATACTGATTTGACCTTAAAAAAATAAATAAACAATCAATCACAGATAACTTTCTAACTTGTTGCTCATTCACAGCTTCTACTTCCCACTTCCGAGCGAAGTCGATTACAGCATATACTGGAAATAATTCTGGAAATAATAAACAGTGTAGGTCCTGTAAAATAAAAAATGTAGTACCGGATTGATTTTTTTGGCTGATAAAATCATTTCCTTTTTACATTTAACTCTCCACTACCGTGTATAGAGTATTGATGTTTTTGAAAACTTTCTACAGAAAATCCATCTGAACGTGATGCTGTATTGAACAAATAATGAATAAGCAAGACATCACCGGGTAATGCTGCTGCTTCACAGCAAGTTTCAAACCCAGGCTCAATTCCCGGGTAGGGCAACCCGGGTCCTCTCCTGCGTGGAGCTTGCATGCTCTCCCCATCCTCACACAGTCCAAAAACATGTCCCTTAGCTGAATTAGAGATACTAAATTCCGCCAATGATGAGTGTGAAAGCTAAGTGTGAAATCTACTAACCTCTCCTGTTATGAATGCAATTACAGTATGTAAAACATAAAGATAAAACTTCCTAATAAACTAATGTATGAATGAATGGGTGACACGGTGGGTAGCACTGTCACCTCACAGCAAGGAGGTTTGATCCCCGGGTGGGGCGTCTGGGTCCGCCCCATGTCCGCGTGGGTTTACTCCGGGTATTCCGGTTTCCTCCCACAGTCCAAAGATATGCACGTTAGGTTGATTGGTCTCTAAAATTGGCCCTAGTGCGTGTGTGAGTCTGTGTGCGCCCCTACGATGGATTGGCGCCCTGAAAAGGAATACGAGGTCAAGAAAATGAATGAATGAATGAATACACTGTGGGCCACTAGAGGGCACTAAAGCTCATTCTTTAAGAGGCTATGTTTTTAATCACTTGTTTACGTTTATATTATTTCACAATTAAATTTAAATTTAAGAATAAATTTAGTCACATCCATGGGGTATGGGGTAATACTGGTGTCTGTTTCCAAGTATGTTTACTTATTTTATGTGTAGCATTTTGTCAAGGGGACTTCAGAGAACTGAGCAAGCTTGTCAATTCAGTTTATTTTTTTTTTTAGCTTCAGTAGAAAAGTCCTGCTGAAAGGGTGTAAAATAGACAGGTTAGCATTAAAACGGCTTTAACGCTCCTTCAGCATGTCATAACCACAATAATAACTGTGTGTGTTTTGAGACGTGCATTAATTAGTTTGTATTGATGTCCAGCACAAATCTGGCTTGTACATAACTCTCTTTTATCAGAGATATGTGTGTGTGTTTGTGCGTGCGTGCGTGTGTGGTGTGAAATGTGAGTTCATTCAGTTATAGGTGTGTCCTGAAGTCCTTGTAAATCACATCATGATTGTTCCTCACACTTGATTTGGATTTTGAAATGTTCACAACCTCTGCTGCATGTGTGTATTGTGTATTTGGTGTGTGTGTGTGTGTGTCAGAAGCAGGTGAGGTGTGTGGGGCTGCAGGAGTAGATGGGGTAACCCAGTGGTGGCTCGGCAGCCTGCACTGTCAGATTTCTCAGCAGGAGTGTGTGAGCCTGAATACTGTAGCGCTCCTCGTCGTCGTTGGTGGCATACAGCAGCTCCCAGGACAGATTGGCCCACTGACCACGCACACACTCCTCACAAAGTGCCCCCAGCTGGAACACACACTCCTGCAGCGACAGCACACGTCCTGTATACGAACCCTGTACAGGAGAACGTCAGAGACAGGGTGAGAGAAAGAACATACAATTATAGAAAAACAATGAGTGATGGGGTGTGTCTTTATATCAGATCACCATGGTGATATCATGGCCAAGTGAGAACAGGAAGGGCTTCTCCTGCAGGACGCCATCGTGCCAGCCTCGCTCCGTCGCCATGCCAATGAACCAGTGCTGATGATAATGGTGCAAGGTGGAGTGAAGCTCCTCTTCACTCTCCACTGGCCCCAGAGATGCCTGGTCTATCAGCAGCTTCACACTGTACCTACATACACACACACGTACAGTGTTTTTTGATGTTATTCTGTGCTGATTGTTTGAAGGTCTGAGGTGTGTGTTTTGTATGCTGTAATCAGACAGACCTGTATACACACACACATATAGATGTGATCAGTAGAATGGTGTTACCTAAAAGCCCTGAGGGTGAGCTGATGCAGCTCGGTATTTTCCCGGAGCCAGTCGAGTCCTTCGTGCCACGCTGCGTCTCCGCAATAAACCCTAAAAACAAAACTGGCACTCGGCACTGAAATGTCCATGCCTAATGCCAGCGCGCAGGACAGCGCCACCTGGCTGTACATCTCCAGTAGTGCACGGTCCTCCTGTAACGCCTGACACACGCTCTGCTCCTCCTCCCCTTCCCACAATCCTTCTATCACCAGCTGTGCCAGGCAAAAACGAAACCAGTCGTCTGGAAAGGAGGGCCTGAGTGGGCGGAGTTTGGAGTCAGTAAAGGGGGCGGAGAACCAGGACGTAGGAAGTGAGAGGGTTTCAGAATGTTCTGAGGAGAAGTTTGGCCTGTGGGTGTGATTGAAAGTTGCAAAGGGGGCGGAGCTAACCGGCAGGACATCGTCTTTTTCCTTATCGAGGCTGACTCCGAGTCCAAGAGGTCGCAGCGTTGGTAAAGATGCGAGTGCCATGTTTTCATACAGGCTGTGAATTTCTACAGAACCTGGAAGAGATGTGTGTTCTTCCTCCGCTCGCATCACCATCCTCCTCACCGGTTTCCGAATCGGAACCGGCCCAAAAAGATCGTCCTCGTCCGACCAATCCGACAAGGAGGACAAGCTGCTCCGCCCCCTCAAATGAGGAGAAGAGGAGGAATCAAAGTGGCTCTGTGAGAACACGCCCAGTTTGCCTTCATGTGATATGGGCTCTGGCTGCACGGCATGCTGGGAGCTTTGCAGTGAGTGTGATTTGACTCTGTAAGTCCTGTTCTGGACGGTGTGATGCAGCAGGATCCACACCAGCGTCTTCAGGAAGTCGGAGCGGAGATGGCTGAGGTGATCGGGTGAGTCGATGATACCAGTTAGGATGTTGCGGGCGTCAGAGTAGATGGTGACGGGCAGGAGGGTGCAGGGCGTGAGTGTGTTTCCCCAGTGAGGATTCAGGAAGCGCATGAACCGTCCAGGACGTTCAAGACGATCAAAGGCTGCCTCGAAAACCTCGTCTACTCGCCGGGCTTCCACTGTGTGGCATGATGTCTCCTGCAGCTCCAAACCCTGAGCACCACAAAGAACCGTCAGCACAGCTTATTATATCACCACGATATCGACTTATTTCAGATCAAACACAGAACAAAATCTCAAATATTCAGAAATAATACATTATAAAATAAATAATATGTTATACATAATAATAATAATAATAATAATACGTTTCTTTATCGATCATATTAGAAATAACTATGGTAAACTCTTAGTTATTAACTCTAAAATATTATTTATAATAAACAGATAAATATTACAGATCCCCAACAAACATTCTTGCTTTTATGATGTTCTGATAATAGTGAATAAATTGCAGCCGCTAACCCAGAAAAGGAACACACATACACACACAGGTCACATGAATAATTTAATTTAACTACACAGAATTATTAATCATATTTACACTATCCACTATATTATTGGTCAGAAAAAGCTTTAAAAATTGTAACTTCTTAATAATTCCAGTAGCTTTCGATGCTGGAATTAACAAGAGCACAATTTTGGATGAACTCCATAATACTCAGTTAATTTCTTTTAACAATTTTTTTATTTGTAGCATGACCTGTATCTTCTCTGTATATGATAACTAGAAATATATAGCACGTACTATATATAATATTTATTCATGCTATAACTTTAATCAGCTTATTTATTAGTATTATTGTAGGAGACTGGTAACTTTTTTTGGCGTATTTTTGCAGTCTGTTGTTAAAACGTGGTGCACCCACCTTCCCCCTGCAGTTCCTTCCTAACAGTTTAAATGCGTCTGCTCTAAAGGGTTTATCTTACACTCCAGAGCCAGAATCAGGAAGCTACGCTACTCCTACCTTAATGTTGACTGTACAGTAACCATAGCCTTTCTCCAGAACGCTGATCCACACCACTCGGTCCTGGAACCGGCCCAGGAAATGAGAACCAGGAGAATAAGCACCTGAGATCAGACAAACACACACACACACAAGACATTATTGCTTATAAGATGCAAACAACATCCATTTGTGATGTAGCAGCCTAAAAAGAACATATTAAGGGAATTTCAGGGGAGGTGTGACTAAAATAGGGTGAAAACTATTATATAAATTACTAAACTCTGATCAGCTATTTAAACAAACACCATGTTCCTCACCCAGCACTCCACTAGCAAATGCGTATGTTAGTGCCGAGGCTAGCCTGGTGCTGAGCTGCTGGTAGTAGATGGAGTCGGGGCAGGGGCAGGCGGTGCCTGGTGTTCCCGGCCACGAGCGCAGGGGCCTGGGGAAGCCGACCAGGAATACCGGCAGCGTGAAGAGTGGCAGGAGAGGAGCGGAGAGCAGCGCCGACAGCATCACCACAGCAACCAACAGCGGGCACAGTGCGATGTTTAGCGCCAACAGAGCGCCAGCCGACTGACGCCGCTGCTTCGTCTCAGTCCATGACGTGATCAACACCATGAGAGCAAACTTCAACTTCAGCAGGAACTGAGACAGACGATCGGAGACCAGAGACACCTGAGAGAGAGAGCGAGACAGACAGACGCTGAGAGAGTGAGACAGGCACAGGGTCAGAGGTATGTATTCATGGAGAGAACACACACACACACACAGATGCACGCTCACCACTATGAGCTGCACTCCAGTGCCCAGATCGTGCCACTGGTGTGCGACTCCTCCTCCATCAGCCAGTCTCACCATCACCACCACCACCATCTGCAGGAGAGCCTCCTCACTGCTCTGCCACACCTAACACACACGGTCAAAGGTCAGGGCCCAGCAAAATGTCATCCGCCCTGACCCATGACAAGTCCCTGTGAATGAGCTTTTGCTAAAGAAATGATAAATATTTAAACGATGATATAAATGATATAAACCTGACTTGCTTCACTACTGTGAGTTGCTGCTATAGAAAATTAATTAACACCATCAGAATAGAGAATTCAACAGCACTGTGCTGTAAACATCATACTGTTTCGATCAGGTCAAAGACATACCACTCTGAAGGCTCGTGTGAAGCCGACAGCTGACGCCACAGTGTGTAGCTTGTACAGGGAAGCATCCATGGCCAAAAACCCCACCATGGCTAATGGACAGACTGAAATAGAGGGGAACACACACACATACATGCAACATTCCTTTAGGATTGTAAGATACTATATAGACTTAAAATAATAATATTATTAATAATAATAAGAACAATAATAATAATAATAATAATAATAATAGCTGCCTGAAGCAATTTGCTAAAACTTTTAGACATGGGGAAATTAAGGATTTCAAGGATTAATTTTTAAAAATCAATGAATGTCAACTCAGAGAAAAGACAAAGTAAATGGCAAAAAGACACAAAACAACAGGGAAATTTATATAAATTATAAATAATAAAATAATAATAATATTACCCAAAACTGCTACATAAATGTGCATTTATTAATATTTATGTCCTTGTATTATTGTTATTATTATTATTACACCGTGAGATGAGTAAACAGTGGACTCCCCTCACCCAGGTTAATAAGCACTCTGCGGATGAGTGCGGCGACCCATAGTCCTTTGCTGCTGCTTGTGAAGGCCTGGACGCTGCTGACACGTTTGGGGTAGAGGGGATTGAGGGCGAGTCCCCCCAGAACACACGCACCCTGAACCTCCTTTAACACGTGTGTAATGCCACAGAGAGCAATGAGGATCCAGCCAATTAGAGCCTGGGGGTCCGGCACGGTGTCACACGAGCCCTGGGTGTCCCTCTCCGTCGCGTTCCACTTCCTGGCGGGACAGAGGCGGTGCAGGAGAGCTGCTTCTGTCATGGCCACCATGAGGATGAGGGCGGAGAGCGGGAGACTCCACCAGCCCAGGCTGAGTGAGCCAGAGTGTGTGCGTGTGTGAGGGAGTGTGCTGCATTTCCCACACTGAAACAGCACGGTGATCTGGGTCAGGTCCTGACTGAGAATGAAGCCCACTGCCACAGTAAAGAGTACCACACCCAGAGATGAGGGGATGAAGAAAGTGGAGATGGAGACGCACACGGAGGACAGGAACATCAGCACCAACCTGGTGGAGAACCAACAGCCTCTAAGGTCAAGGTGTGTTAAAATGCAGTGTGTGTTTAGCATGTGTTTGCAGCTTATGTTTAATAGTGTGTGTGTACCTGCGGTTGGTGGCCATAGCAGATCCTCCCAGTGTGTGTATGAGGCTCTGCTCCATGAGCCATAAAACAAGAGCATCGAGTGGAGGCAGCATTCCCAGTGCCCACAGCACAGGCAACACCACGAACAGCACATGCATCACCTGACTGGCCAACTGCAGCTCAGCCACGCCCCCTCCTACAAACCTGAGCACAGTTACATGAACAAGTCTCTAAACATGGCTTTACAGCTAAACTCACACACATTACAGTGATCCATGTGGGTACAGACAGGCAGCAGGGGCAAAGAGTAATTCACCCAATAATCACCAGAGCCCAATTTCTACCTCTAGCATGTTTATATTTAAAGTGGCAGTATGTAAACGTGCCACTTTTTTGTGGAGATAAAGAATACATCATTTTTTGCATCAACAGTTGTAAGGGATATTATAAGGGAGGATTGTAGGAGTTGTCACTGTGTACCTTAGCGCCAGATCCACGGCAACGAAGCTGAAGATGTACAGTGGCCTGGTGAGTGCTGCGATCTCATACGTGTCCTGTGGCTGGAAAGTGGCTGTTTCTGTCGGTGTGTTGACAATCAGTGAGTATTCTGCAATGCACAGTGTCACCCAGCTGAGTGCGAACACCGGGACCACAGCACCGACATTCCCAAAAATGGCGCTCAGACGTTCGGGTAGGAGGTACCACGTCCCAAATCCGCACATTGCCCCGGCCAGCGCCGTGTGGAGAACCACATTAGCCATGAAACGCTTCCCCGGGGCCACGAAGCGCACAGTCTCAGGTCCTGCGCACTGTGTGAACTCCACTTCCTCCTCGTCGGCCATGACATTGTGTCCCACCGCCAGCCTCTGGACAGTGCCGTTTCTCCGTGCCACCCACTGGGACAGGGTCTGCAGCACAGCCCCGAATGCCAGCATGAGCACACCCGATAAGATCCCAGCACTGGAGTCATCCAGCACCCTGAGCTGGAAAAGCAGAGTGCCCACGCCTCCCAAGAGCCACGGCATTAAGAATAACACCACCTGATGGATGTAGACATACGGTGGAGCACAGTAGCCCAGCTTGATTCTCAGGCCCCCCAGCACCGTCTGAGGGAAACGCTTCCAGAAAAACTCCTGCTTGTAGTCGTTGAGCAGCGGCACGTCGGGGCCCATGATGAACGCCAGAGTGCTAAGATTCCCACCGGCATCTTCTTTAAACACGATCCGAGCGCCGCTCACTGAGGGACCCAAAAGCACATATGAGAGGCTCATGGAGCTGAAAATGTTAATCTCTAACCGTCCGATCATCTAAGAGTCTGAGAACCTAAATATATTAAAATGGCTTATTAACAGCTTTAAGTGGTAAAATGTTTTGACATTTTAAACTGTTTGAAACCAATTAAGATCAGGAGAAACATCTTCAGCTGAATAATGCATATTACAGACATTTTGAAGACTCCACCCTATACCAAATAAATAACTGTTTATTTTCCACCAAACCAAAACCACACCCACAAACCATGTTTACTGCCAATGAACTGCCGGGGGCGGTACATATACCTACTAGAGAGCATTTAATTGGATGAACACAACACTAGTACAGAATGAATATTAAACTATGAAATCATTTAACCAGAAGGGACGAACTATAAAACTAAACTTTTTTCTGTTTTTTTTTAGCTATACTTGTCTATAACACTAAAGGAAAGGCACAAAAAGCTCTGAAACTCCAGTTTTGCTTTCAGGGTCACTTGAACTATGAAACTGATTACCGAAAGCCTTTACAGAAGAACCACTAACACCGGAAACTCTTTTATAAATGACGCCTTTTCTACCTCTGTATATTCGATGGATATAAACATAACATAAAAAGGCACAGAATTAAAGAATTATACACCTATCACCAAAATGGGTCTTGTTTATGTTTTCTTAATTTATCAGATGAAAGAAAAACTAAACATTAACCAAATTTTTAAAAAAGCAGCACAGATTATTAACAAATGCTAAACTAACGCTAACATTAACACCGTATCTATGGCAACAAAACAGTACGTTTAACCTGAAGAGAGGAAGTACAATTATTTGTTATAAAATATTTATAGCGTTCCACTATGCAACACTTAGTACATTTAGTATATTTTTACGTTATTAAAAAAAGACATTTAACCCTTTAAATCAGTGACGCTAACCAGTTAGGTACAGCCCGCACGATTAGTTTTTTCTCCCATCCATATTCCAAAGATCCCGCCTCCTGCGCTGGTATTGGTTAGTCCTGTCCCGCCTCCTTATATCGATTGGCTACTAGGTTACACTTACGCGTGGCTACTTTGTGACTGCCAATCCTTGTCCCACAAGCGTGGTTTGCCCGAAAACAGGTAGGAGCAAAATAACGCCAGTCGAACGGTGCGGTACAAAACAACCTCGCTACTTAGCTTATTTGCTAATTAATCTCATAGGTGCTGATTTGATATTTTATTTTTTTAACAATTAACAAAATGCAGAATCAATATCATATTAAAATGAGAACATGAGACGTAAGCGTAAGGGTTTTTTCCCGTTACCTTTGCCGAAGCATCCATTGTTTTCTACCGCTGCTGCAGCTAAGAGAGCGTTGTGGGCGGGGCTTGCAGCGGGAGGAACTGCCAATCAACAGAATGATAGACAGGTCCTGCGCCTCTCCATGCCTCTGTTAAACCTTCAACTTTAACTAAACATTTATTTTATATGTATGTGCTGAGATTTACTTACAGATATGTATTATCTTTAAATAATTCACAATCATTTTTCTTGTGAAGTTGTTAATGTGAAATTAGAACTACACAGTTTCTATTAGTCAATGTAGAATTACAGATTTGAATAAAATTAAATGAAAATATACTTCTTAGTAAAATTTTAATTAAGAATAATTATATTGCTTATACAGTGAGTAAGTAGTCTTAAAAAAGTACAATACTCATAATCTGTAAAGCCTCCAGTGTGAACGTGGCAGGTAATCAGCGTTAAATCTTTTATTTACAGATTTAAACAGAAATCTTAAACATTAAACATTTAAGTTCAATCTTTGTGAGATGCATACATCTTTTAAAAAAAATTAAACTAAATCATAAAACAAAAACATTCTGATTGTCCATGGAGACGAGTTTATTCTTGTGTCTCCTCGTGTTTCCGCCTCTTTGGCGATGGCTCTTCTGAGCAACCTGGAGCAATGAGAGAGAGGGGAATGAGTTACCTGTGTGTGTGTGAGAGAGAGAGAGAGAGAGAGAGAGAGAGAGAGAAAGAGAGAAAGACCCACCGTCCTCCACCACGTCTTCTCCATACAGCACGTCTCTCGGCATGCTGAAACTCACACACATCATCTCCTTGTTGGGTGCCACATTCCTGACCATGTGCACTTCACACCGTCCCTTCAGCGAGGTCCCTAACCTGAGCTCGGCTCGCTCAATCACATCCCGCTCGGGCTCATCCTCTTTGGAGAAGCCGTAGACGTGGAGCCTGGGTAGGACGTCCCCGTCAGAAACCTGGTCCCTCTCACCCCTCAGCAAACCTCTGAATGCGTCCAGGAAGTCGAGCGCTAACGCCGGCAGGTTCATGATCACATGGATAGTAGAGGAAGAACCTGATCTCTTGATCAGATCAGGAAGACGCTCTCTCAGTGGGCCTTGGATGAACTCTCTGCCATCAAGGTTAAAGGTCGTGACCTTGGACTCGACCTTGTTGAGTTTGGTGTTGTACTGAAGCCATTTGTAGGATTCAGGGTTGAGGTCATTGGCGAACACGGAGACGCCACAGCGTGCCGCTAACACGGAGAACGGCCCGACTCCGGCGAAGACGTCAAACAACACGTCACCTCGGCGGAGAAGAGACACGACGCGCTCGTGCTCGGTGCTCAGACGAGGGTTCCAGTACACACGTGAGAAATCAAACTCGTACGACACGCCGTTCTCTTTCACCTGCCACGCAAGACAGAAGGCTAACAATAATGAGCTGAAGTAATTGTAAAAATATCATTAATAAGGGAAAAATTACTATTTATAACAAATATTTACCCATAATTCAGTGATGTCTCATTTAATTCTCTAAACTGTATTACAAAAATCATCCCTCCTGCCCCGCCTCATGTTTACCATCTACCTGTTGTCGCTTCAGCGTTACAGGAATATTATATTATACAGAAATCTGCGCAACACATGGCCTGCTTCAGCAGCCTCTTCTTACACAAGGCACAGTCACGCTGTCCGAGCTTTTCCTTTCCATCTCACCTTTGCCACCATGTTGTTTTCTCCGGCTAACACCTCCATGTGGAAGTTTCTGTAGGTCGAGTCAATAGTGTTCGTTTTGTTCACCACGCAGGTCACACCCGGGTTCTTATCCATGATCACCTGACCTGTGGGATTTAATGAGTACATGTCAGGGTTATCGTCTTACAGCCAATCACACCAGGGCTACAAAATGTGGGTGGATTTATTATGTAACAATGACGACGACGACGACAACAACGATGATGATTTTCCCCTAACAAACTTTCACCTAGTATTAATGTTCGCGTCAGATGAGTGCAAAAGTTTGTCATCCCTCTGCGCCTATTCATTTGAACCAAGATTAAATATTGCACCTCACACTACTGGACCATGTTTGTGTGAAACCAATGTACCCTGAAGTACCAGAAAAACTTGGTAGGTTCCCCAGGGGACCATGGAGGGAACGTTGCACAGTCCTCACGCTGATGTTTGTCGAATTCAGCACTGAATTCAGATGTGACCTGAGCTAGTGTTGCGCGATTATTACGTGAAACGGTTCCTGCCAGCCAACGCTGCTCACGTTCATCCAGAGTCTTTGTACGGCCACTCTGCTTTCCTAAGTTCGAGGTGCTGACAGAATTCTTGTAGTCACGGTACACCCGTGAAATGCCTGTATGTGAAAATCCAAACTTTGCTTCTACCTCTGAAATGCTATGACCCATCTGACGAGCTCCAATCATTAAACCGTGTTGAATATTGCTAAATTGTGATAACTGGCCATTCTCATGGCAGAAACAGCTCTAGAAGCTTCCACAGATGACTATTGCTTTATATATATGCACTGGAGGATGCAACCAAATGATATGCATAGGTGGTGCTGCTATGTATTTTGCATAGGCTCCAGTACCAGTTTTTCTGGTACTTCAGTGTACATGCTTCGATAAATTACAGTTTCTAAAATTAATCATTAAAGGTGTGCACTTTTGCACTCAAGTGTAGGCTACCTCACTAATACTTTTTTAATTCACCAACTCTATATCATCAATAATAGAAGTTATCCATATAATATGGATGTGGACCGTGATGTCTTGCTCTGCCCGTTTCTCACCTATCAGGTTTTTATAAGGCAGCTGGTGGTCTCGGAGGTTCATGTGTGCAATGTGTCCCACTCGGCTGAACCCTGATGTCACGTCCTGTCCTTCAGGAAGCACAGCGCGCAGCACCTCCTCACTCTTCAGGTTCTCGTACGTCAGCCTGAGCTGGTAATGTCGGATCTCGGGCTCCACCCCCAACGTCTTCAGCGCTGTCGCCTCCTCCGGACCGAATGATTCTTCTGACTTGATGCTCTGAGGGTCCAGCAGGAGCAGCCGGTGCTCTCCGTCCGTCTCGTTCCCCTCGTCATCGTCTACGACTCGTTTTAGACCTGGCCTCTGCAGCGCCACCTTCTTCAGGCTCTTGACGAGGCGGTTGAGAATGCGGGTGGGAATCCGTATCGCAGGAACCACGACTGTCTGCGTGAAAGCGCCACGCTCGAGGACAGTCATCCCTCGAACAGCAGCGGGGGGTCGGTACAGGCCGAGGTCAGGGTCCATCGTGTCCGGCTGCACACGCAACACAGAGAAACGTGTCACGGGGCAGGAGAAGAGGCAACAAGCTCTGGCACAGTGAGGAACATCAACTAGAGCGAGCAGCCTGGGAAGCCTCCTGTAAAGACAAAAATCACACAAAAGGGATCAGAACTGAAATTA
>JAOVVG010000042.1:212752-223525 GCA_028566375.1 Leptodoras nelsoni | reverse complement strand
AATTCCTCTAAATGTCAGGAGTGTATATCACAAACAAAAAGTGTGTGTGTGTGTGTGTGTGTGTGTGTGTGAGTAGTAGATTGATTATGCGGTTATATGATGGGGGAGCTGTCTTGTGGACTGGTTAAATGGATACTGTGATCACAATTGTGCACACACATACATAGACACACCGCCCCCACCCCAGTCTCCTACTCATATTACTGTCCAGTCTACCAGAGACAGATCAGTCTAACCCTCTTGTTTATGCATGTGTGTGTTTCAGTCCATTGCTGAGGGTTTTAAAGAGGCTGTGCAATATGTTCTTCCTCAGCTCATGATGATTCCTGTTTATCACTGCATGCACTACTTTGAACTGCTGCAGGTGAGTCTCTCACGCAAACACATTGTTCATTTTTTAAAGGTATATTCATTAATCACAACATGTTAGGCCTTTGTGTGCACTTTATATGTATATGTGTATATGTATATTTTGTGATTAATGAATATATCTTTAAAAAACACAGAATGATGGAAAGATAGAATGACAATGACGGAATGACATGATGAGAGACTACAGGTGTAAACACCTATAATCTCTTATCATGTCATTCCGTCATTTGTCATTCTATCTTTCTATCATCCTGTGTGTAAGAATCGGGAGACATTTAACAACAGAAATGGGCTTTTTAACTCTTGAACTTAAACTTGAGCTTCGTCTCTGCTCTATCATCGGGACTCTCTCGCGCTTGCTCTTCCTTCTCATTACCCACACACACACACACAGAGGGAGAGAGACAAAGGCAGTTAGACTCAGGAAATACGAAGCAGGTGCGGGTGCTCAACTTCTCTGCCGCTCCTGGCTCAGTCTCCCATTCTCAGATCCACACCTGATCCCGCACCCACTGCCATAAACCCCCACCGTCCAATGCAGGCTGGCCTGCAGCCTCCCCCCTCTCCCCCACCCTGACAGGAGAGGAAGTCCGCTCTGTGCACCCGGTCTGTGGATCACCTCGAACTTGAAAGGCTGGAGGGCTAGTTACCGATGGGTGATCTGGCCATTGACATCTTTCATGCAGTGGAGCTATTAGAGTGGGGCGTGATCTGAACAGAGGGTGAAGGGCTTCCCCAGCAGGTAGTAGTGGAGAGTGAGGACCGCCTGATTGATGGTGGGGCACTCCTTTTCGACCTTGCTGTTCTTAAGCCCAGGGCGCTTCTCCCCCTCCACCATTTGGGGAAAAAAAGACCCCCAGCCCTCTGTCCGATGTGTCTGTCTGAAACAGAAAGGGGAGAGAGAAGTCAGGAGAGTGCAAAAGAGGCCCCCTATAAAGTGCTGCCTTCACCTGCTTAAAAGCCCGCTGGCACTGCTCCGCCCACTGGACCGCATCTGGTTTTCCCTTTTTACTGAGATCAGTCAACCAGTGTGGTTAAGAAGTGTTTGATAAATAATGTAATGTTTAATTACGTACAAACTGAGTAATATTTTTTTTAATGTAACTCCTTTACACCATGTACCCTAAAATAATGTTGTAATTACTGATTTGTGGTGTGTGTGTAAAATAATATTACAACACCATTCCCCAGCATTATCAGTGTAAAACTATAAATCACGCGAATTCAAACAAAGCATTTGAAATGTATTCTACACAACACGTAGTGTAAGTGTTTTATGCAGTGTAAGTATATATTGTTCTACAATATATTTTACAATAAGAACATTTGCTAGGAGTGGAAATCAAACTGTAGATGTTTTACTTTTTAGCTGGATACAGTGAAATTATCGTTGTGCTATATGTATGGTAGTATGTGTCCGCGAAATATAATACTTGAAGCACGTCTTGAATATGTTTATAAAACTTACAGTACAGATAAATTTGCTTTACCTAGTTGTGTGTTTGCTTTTGCCTAAACTGAAATTGACAGTAAATTGACTTTACTATTCTACATGCTTTCTGTGAATTTGGGGGTTAGTGCTTCAAATGCACTGAGAGTCACTACCAAGAAAATGGGCACTAATTGCTTATTGCAGGGGAGTGGGCTATGGAGTGGCCAAGCTGCCTTACAAAAAATTTCTTTAGTCATGCTAGCTTTAGCTTTAGCCATTCTAGTGTTAAAATTTAGTTTCAGTCCCAGCTCATCCCTCTCAGGAACCACCGTCACCAAAGCCGCCGATTCAGCCTCCCTCCATTGTTTTTATTGTTGTAATTTGGAAGTCAATGTAGGCAGTAAAAGGAGCACTATATATCCCGAGATTAAGCTACATAGCTGAGTACCCCTGTTATACAGCTGGATAGCGCGGCGTCGGGGGAACCCTTTGACCATCGATTACTCTCACTGATGTCAATGGTGCACCAGTGTGTCTTGTCACGCGTCAGCTCTAAAGGTAAATCCCTGGAGGGAGGGGGGACTGGTGCTGAGCTGACATAGGGAGGTTCCGTCTCCCCCTCCAGTGCTGCCCACATACTACTTTTATGCAGGACCCATCTGCCCAAATTCCTCATAAGAGCTTATTAAATCCTGGCCAAGTTGTACCCAGAATTAGCAGATGGGAGAGGCGAGGACTAACTGCCGCCTCAACGCAATGCTTTTCTTCCCAAAATCCTATTGTGAGTGGGAACTACAGAATATTCCTGAATGTCCCATGCACACATTTAACTTTCACCTTCCCTTTCACCCATTGTGCCTTTTCACATGCCTTACCTTGATCCAGGCGTTGATGAAACACAGTTTGACTACATCCTGTGTTCATCAAGGCCTAGTGTGTACCCCCTTAAACTCGGTATTCTGTACGACACAACTCGATCAGGGGTGGCCTGTGGTGCATCAGGATCTGGACCACTGCTCTGACCTTCATCACTGGGCACTGGTCCTGGAGGTGCCCAGGCTCCCCGCAGTGCCAGCAGCCCGGCCCAGGCTTCCTACCTGCACCCATGGTTTTGAGCTCCCAGACCTGCAGGGGAGAACACGGATGGTAAAGTGGAGGGACAGGGAATCCGGTTTGGGACACCGGCCGGTTTTACGCCACAGCCCCAGGACTGGGGGAGAAATGGAGAGGGCGAGGGGAGACGGAGAAGAGAGAGAAGAGACAGTGGGGGATTCCTCCATCCCCGGAGCTCAAGGAAGGCCTCCACGCAACCCTGGGACCCATCTTGGGCAGCATCATGGAAAGTGATGATGAAGCCAATGCAAAGGGTGCCAGAGCCCTGGAAGTGTGCAACAGGTCCAGCAGGGTCTGCCGCCTGCGCAATGAGGAGGGCATGGAAGTGGTGTGTATGGTCCTCCTGCAGCGAGCAGAATGTGTCCAGTTGGGCCTGCTGCATGGCTGTGAGGGACTGGATCAGACTGCTTAGGGGTGAGGACTCCATGGTGACATTTTCTGCTTTGATCCCGGGTTTCGGCACCAGTGTAAGAATCAAGAGTCGGGAGACAATGTTTTATTTAACAACAGAAATGGGCATTTCAGCTCTTGAACTTAAAATTGAGCTTCACTCTCCTCTCTCATCGCAGCTCTCTCACATGATCTCTCCCACTCCCCTTTCCTGCTCATTACCCACACACACACCCAGAGGGAGAGAAACAAAAGGTAATTAGGCTTGGGAAATAAGGGGCAGGTGCTTCTGCTAACCTTTTTTGCTGCTCCCGGCCTCGTCTCCCAAATTCTGTCATTCCACCATTGTCATTCCATCCTTCTGTCATTTTGTCATTTTTGACATGACATCATTCTGTCATTTTCTCATTTAGATGTTGTCATTTCATTCTGTCATTCTAACATGTCTTGCCATCATTCTGTCATTCTATCATACTGAGTCAGTTAACGTTGATTTTGTGATTTCCAGCAACTGCAAGAGCGGAGTAAAGACCATGATGACCGAGAGCATCTGAAACAGGCTCAGACGGCTCTGTTGAACCTGCAGAGTAGCATTGAGCGTATCTACAGCAAAAACCAGCCCCGCCGCAAACCAGGGTAACACAGCCACATATACACAAACACACTTTACCTTTTAAGGACTAGTAAACTATGGCTGATTGAATGGAGCCTGATACTTTTGCAGTATTAATTTTGCCAAACTTATCATTCTCCTCTAGCAGATACTCTCCAGGTGCCCATAGTAGATTTACAGTATTGCAGGTGTACTGTTACATTACTAAGGTGTGATTTTGAAAAAACTGTAGCCATAATTATCACCAGTGATTGGACAAAGGTTTAATTTCCCTTTAACACAGTGTAAACATCTATCTGTTCTCTAAGCAGATGAATTTACTGAGGTGTGTCTTATTGCACAGCAGTCATCATATGGAATTTGACTTACTGTAATGTTGCAATAAACACGTGCTCTGGTTCTTACTGCCTCTGCTTAGAGCCACACACAGTGTAAGGAGCATTCAGCATCATACAGAGTAGTAATGTGGTTTTCTGTTTATTTTACCATTTAAAAATACAATTCTTAGTGATGGTGAGTGAGCAGTGGCCTAAAACAATTAGATAAACTCTTAGCTGAATTCAATTTCAATCCTCCAGTTTCTTTCTAATCTGTTTTGTTCTAAAATTAAAACGAGTCACTTGTAAAAGGCATGTTTTGCTTTGCTGTTAGTGTACTGTAATGTATATTTTTTATGTTAAAAATGTTTTAGTGTTATGGTGAACTTGAGCTTGTTCCTGAGTAGCTGCAGCACCCTTGGTGCCCCTGTTTTCAATTGTAATCATTTGGTAAAACTCTTCATCTGTGTGACTCCCACATAACCCCCCACCCCCCCTCCCCAGTGAGCCTTTGTATCGTCTGTACAGTCGGCCGGTTCGCAGTAAACATCTGGCCATAAAGCGCATGAATGAAATCCAGAGGAGCATTGATGGCTGGGAAGGCAGAGACATTGGTCAGTGCTGCAGCCAGTTCATTCTGGAGGGGCTGCTGGTACGTGCTGGCGCCAAGCACGAACGGCACAACTTCCTGTTCGATGGCTTGATGATCAGCTGCAAGGCCAATCAGAGCTCTCGACTGCCTGGAGCAGAGTTCCGGCTAAAGGAGAAGTTTGTGCTGCGTAAGTACCGCGTGGTGGACCGAGAGGACTCACCAGAGCTGCGCTTCGCCTTTGAGCTGTTGGGCCGCGAGGAGGGTGGGGCCGTGTTCTGCGCACGCTCAGCCGAGGAGAAGAATGCGTGGATGGCAGCACTTTTGATGCTGCAGTGTCGCTGTTCTCTGGAGCGCATGCTGGATGCCGAGCTGCTAAAGGAAGAGCAGGAGCAGCCACTGCGTCTGCCATCTCCCGATGTGTACCGCTTCACTGTGTGTGACTCTGAGGAGAACATTGTATTTGAGGAACACATGCAGAGCAAAACCGGCATTCCCATTATCAAAGCAGGAACTGTGGACAAGCTCATCGAGAGACTCACCTACCACATGTATGCAGGTGAGCTGTCACTCTCAGCCGGTTATTAAACCAGAGTGAAGCAGCAGTGGCTCGTGCTGTACATTACACATGCCATTCCCTTTTGGCTTTGTAGAGAGTTTCAGATCGACAGCTGTTGATGTCATACATCAGCTGACCAATCAGTATCTTCGATTCAGCTCAGCTTTTCGTATTTCTTTCCAGATCCAAATTTTGTGCGCACATTCTTGACAACATATCGTTCTTTCTGCAAACCTCAGGACCTCCTCACACTGCTCATTGAAAGGTAAAGTACACACACACAAAGTATTTTTATGGTGTTGGTTCAAACACAGCAGACAATCAGAATGATGAAATAACTTTCCCATGATGCACTAGGTTTGAGATTCCTGAGCCTGAGCAGTCAGAGACAGAGCTTGAATCTATGTGGAACGGGGATCAGCAGATGGCAGCCGAGCTCCAGAGATTCCGCAGAGAATACGTGCAACCTGTCCAGCTCAGGTGCACACACATTCCTTGCACACATACACTTAGCACTTGCATGTATATGTACTCATGTGTGTGTGTGTGTGTGTTCAGGGTTCTAAATGTGTTCCGGCAGTGGGTGGAGCATCATTTCTATGACTTTGAAAATGATCAGGATCTACGCACCAGACTAGAGGACTACATCAGCAACCCTCTGCAGCTCAGAGGTACATGCACACTCACATAGAACACAGCTAGAGTATATTCACATCCATATCTGCATAGTAATAGAATCTTGATTGATTATTTGATTAACAGTAATAATTCTTTTGGGGGGGTGTGCCTGCAGGAAAGTCCATGCGTAAATGGGTGGAGTCCATCAATAAGATCATTAAGCGCAAGATGCAGACACAGCCAAATGGCATCAGTCATAACATCACCTTTGAGACTCCACCCCCTCCCATTGAGTGGCACATCAGCAGGCCCGGCCAGGTTGACACCTTTGACCTCATGACCCTTCACCCCATTGAGATCGCCCGCCAGCTCACGCTGCTGGAGTCAGATCTGTACAGGTGAGAGAGACAGAAAATCGGAAGCAGCAACTGATAATAGAATGGACTGTAGTCATCCACAGTTTTGTCACATTTGGACCCACCTGCTTGACCTGCAATATTCTTCTAGTAAGCTTACCCCAGCCCACCTGACCCAGCAGTTATTGTTTGACCTGTGCATCACTAGTGGACAGTAAAGAAAATATGAACATTTACACACTTGTGTGTATGTGTGTGTGTGCATGTATTCAGGGCCGTGCGTCCATCTGAGTTAGTGGGTAGTGTGTGGACTAAAGAGGATAAGGAGAAGAACTCTCCCAACCTGCTGAGGATGATCCGACACACCACAAACCTCACACTCTGGTTCGAGAAGTAAGTCATATGTTACCCTGTTCTATCATGGGACATGAGTTGTATCTAGTACTTTCACTTTCATGCTGACATTCGGTTTCACTCTCTCTTGCTTCCTCTCTTTCTCTTTCTTTGTCTGTCTCTCTCTTAGGTGTGTGGTGGAGTCCGAGAACGTGGAGGAGCGTGTGGCAGTGATGATGAGGATAATTGAGATTCTGCAGGTTTTCCAGGAGCTCAACAATTTTAATGGGGTTTTAGAGATTGTTAGTGCCATCAACTCTGTACCTGTGTACCGCCTGGAGCACACCTTTGAGGTGTCTCACTCTCTCTCTCTATCTCTCACACACACACATACACATTGTATTCTGTGTCTAATTATTGTTTTAGACACATTTACTTTACATTTTATTACAGTGAAGCATATGTTATAGTAGTTTTTCATATTTGATAGTAGTATTTAATATCTTTAGCATATTTTGTCTATTAAATATTATTTATTGCTTGTGCTCTGTTTGCTATGTCTGGCTATGAATTGAAGTCACACAATAATGTAACTGTATCCCCTGAGCTCAGGTTATAGATGTGTGTGTGTGTGTGTGTGTGTGTGTGTGTGTTTAGGCTGTGCCAGAGAGGAAAAAGAAGTTTCTGGAGGAGGCAATGGAACTCAGTCAGGATCATTTTAAAAAGTACCTGGCCAAACTCAAGTCCATCAACCCACCCTGCGTACCATTCTTCGGTATGACTAAGTGTGTGTGTTGGGGAGTGCTACTGAGTGTACAATCCTCAGACGGACAGTAATGCAAACATATGTGCATGTGTGTGTGCACAGGTATCTACCTAACCAATATACTGAAAACAGAGGAGGGGAATCCAGACTTCCTGAAGTGTCACGGTAAAGAGCTGATCAACTTCAGCAAGAGACGCAAAGTGGCTGAGATCACCGGAGAGATCCAGCAGTACCAGAATCAACCGTACTGTCTGCGGGTTGAACACGATATCAGGGTATGGTTGTGTATTTCCCACACTTCTCACACACATACACATACACGAATACTTACACACTTTTCCTTTTGTTATCACTTTCTAAAAAATAAGCTAAAGTGCTAAAAGGTTGTCCTGTGTGTGTATGTTACAGAAGTACTTTGAGAACCTGAACCCCATGGGCAGCATGACTGAGAAGGAGTTCACTGACTTTCTGTTTAATAAATCTCTGGAGATTGAGCCACGCTACAGCAAACAGCCTCCAAGATTTGTAAGTGTCAGACTCCTCAACTGCCTCTTTGTGTATGTGTATGTGTATGTGTTTGTTCTCATTAGCATAAAAGCAGCAACACTTGGTCCCTGTGCATCATGGGAGCTCAAGTGGTAGCTTGACTCCTGTGATCTCTATAGCTGCTGCTCTGCAGCAGATTTCTTGTTTTCTTCACAGCACCGCAGTTCTTGCCCTTACCATTTTTCCACGAAACATCACCTAAAAAGGGTGGACATTTGGTTAAAGTTACATAAAGATTGAGCCAGAAACTTTGATTTTGCTGTTTTTATGTTTTTTTAATTATTAGAACTTGGGATGTTTTACTGCTGGCACGTGATGTCCTATATATTAGATTGATATGAGAGGACGAGATGTTTAAGCTACATACTCTTAGCAGCCTTAACCTAAGCAGTCAGTTTTACTCATATTTAAAAAGGTGGTGGAATGTAACTGAATGCATTCACATTTATTTCATTTCATTTCCGGCATTTTGGCAGACACCCTTATCCAGAGTGACTTACATTTATCCAGAGTGACTTACTCATTTGTAAAACTGAACAGTTGAGGGTTAAGGGCCTTGCTCAGGGGCCCAACAGCGACAGCTTGGCTGTACTGGGGCTTGAATCCCCGACCTTCTATTCAGTAACCCAACACCTTAACCATTGAGCCATCCCTGCCAGAGGAGCAATGTACATGAGTAAATGTACATTTGAATGTACATTTACTCATGTACATTGCTCCTCTGCTGACGCCGCCACATTATTGAGTCAACACTAGCATGCAATGAACCTCGGGATATGTTGGCAGGTGAAGGATATACCCGTTGGATACTTTGTTGCCATGGAAAAGAAGGCCACATTTCTTGGCTGCATAGGAGGCTTCGAAATGGGATGGCCTAGTCGTGCTGCTATGACTTTAAATGCAGTCGTTGAAAGAAGCCCTTTAGCCGAGGGCATACACCTACATTACTCTCAATATCTGTTATACTCATTCATTTGGCAGTATGATATTACTTATATTAATGAAAGATTAGAGATACAGCTGGTGACTGGAATCTGCCGGTTTTCAGAGTGATCAGCCATAACCAGTCACCAGCCAGTCTCATATAACCGTTTTTGTGCCCGTCACTTTTACACTTCTGCATGAGGGCGACCGCGTCACAAACACAGCCACACATGAACAGCACAGTGCTTTTACTAACTTTAATACAGAATTCAGTTCATGTGTGTACAGAGCTTTAAACACGGCTCAGCCACTTGCATGCTTGTTTATGAGACAAGTGCTGGCGCATGTTGATGATAAGGAAGTGTCTAGTCTCTCTATATAGCACAATACTAATGAGAGAGTAGGGATCTAATTTGGTCACAGCCATGTCTTCATCGCGGAAGTTGTTAACTGTGAGTAATGAAGGAAACAAGCTTGCTGTTTGTTATAGTCTACATGCATGGTGAAAGTATACAGAGCTCCAGAGGGGACGGGGTAAAAATAACAATTATTTTAGGGGAACATTTTGCAATTCGTGCACACGTTTTCTTTTATTCATGGCCATGGTTAACAGTTCGTTCTCTCATTTTCAGAACAATATGGGTATGCTGTAAATGAATTAAGAAAACACAGGCATGAATTAAGAACATGAAAGAATGAATTGTTAATGCACATTTTTGCCCTGTCCCCTCCAGGGAAAAGACATTTAAAAGGGCATCAAGTCTTAGAAAGAAAGAAAATCGGAATCAGCTAGTCATATGTTCAAAAAATCAGAATCAGCCAAGAAAGTTTCAATCTCTATAAAAGATCATTTATTTTATTTATTGGGGTTTTATATTTTTGCCTCCTGTTCCAGCAGTATTATGGTGCTTGAAATGAGTCTTTCTTTCCTGCAGTATATTTACTTATCTTATCCTGTCTGTCTGTCTGTCACTTCCTAGCAGATTTTAAAAGTAAACATTTAATAAATATTTAATCTACATGGTATTTAATGGCATCTGTCTGTTTCTCCCTCACTGTGTTTCTTTCCCACTCACCCCACAGCCCAGGAAGACATCGTATCCTCTGAAGTCCCCGGGGGTGCGTCCGGTGAGACAGGTCGGGGTTGGTGGTGGGATTCGCTGTCACCCCGCACCGTTAGAGCGTGATCCGCTACCAAAAATCACCTTCAGGAGCATTGCTGAGACAGAGACCGAGAGCATGACCTCACTGCCCACTTCCCCCAACACGCCCACCCAAACGCCGCCACCCTCCGCCTGCTCCGACCTCAACTCTGTCTTCATGGAGCATGACACCTCTGGTCAGTGCAGACGTTAAGATACACTACTATAAAGTCTTCTGCTTTTAATTGTCAGACCGAATTTACCTTAAACTCTGCGCTTGGTCTGTAACACCTGTCACTCACAGCAAAATCAGGATGTACTCACACGATCACTGACTTGTTAACTGAAAGTATTGTATTGGCCTACTGTGCTTGCACACAGAGGAGTTTATCCTCCACATTTAACTCATCCGTCCAGTGACACACATTTTACACACATTGGTGTAGTGAGCACACACTAGCCCAGGGAGGTGAGCAGCCTCATCCAGGACACCCGGGGAGCAATTCTGGGTAGGTGCCTTGCTCAACAGCACTTCAGTCATGTCGGTCATGGGGATCGAACCGGTGACCTTCCAGTCACAAGCCTGGCTCCATAACCACAAGCCCATGGCTGTCTTTGCAAGGACATTTTAGTATTCAACTTTGTTGTGTAACAGCTTGCTGATTTTCTCATTCATGGTGTTTTTGCATGCTGTGTGTGTGTG
>JAOVVG010000038.1:0-16533 GCA_028566375.1 Leptodoras nelsoni | reverse complement strand
CCTTTCGTACTAGGAAAAAGTAGCATTACAGATAGAAACTGACCTGGATTGCTCCGGTCTGAACTCAGATCACGTAGGACTTTAATCGTTGAACAAACGAACCCTTAATAGCGGCTGCACCAATAGGATGTCCTGATCCAACATCGAGGTCGTAAACCCCCTTGTCGATATGGACTCAGAAAGGGGATTGCGCTGTTATCCCTAGGGTAACTTGGTCCGTTGATCGGCGGGTGGCCGGATCTTTATGGTCAGATGTTCTGTGACTTAGAAATGTCTTTCTTGGTTTTAGGGTATAACCCCAGTCCGCATGGGAGCTTTGTTTTCTCCCGTGGTCGCCCCAACCGAAGATACCTATCAGGTGCTACTTAGTTTGGTTTGTGTACCCTTGACGTAGTTGATTTTATATCTTAAGCTCCAAAGGGTCTTCTCGTCTTGTATTTATATGTCCGCTTCTGCACGGGCAGATCAATTTCATTGACTTGAAAGGGGAGACAGTTAAGCCCTCGTTCCGCCATTCATACAGGTCCTCATTTAAAAGACAAGTGATTGCGCTACCTTCGCACGGTCAAAATACCGCGGCCGTTTAACTAGTCACTGGGCAGGCAAGACCTCCTATACATTGTTTTGCAGGAGGCGATGTTTTTGGTAAACAGGCGAGGCTTGTGTTTGCCGAGTTCCTTCCTTTTCTTTTAGTCTTTCCTTTAAAGGGCCTTCCAGTGTGGGGTTAACGATTGGGTTTTACGGTTATTTCTTGTTTTTTGGTTAGTCCGTAATACCCTCTTTTGTTGGGTTCGGTAGTTGTTAGTGGGAGGTCCGATCTAACATACACATAGGCCAGGAGAAGCATGTTTTGCTTCTTATTACTCATTTTAGCAGTATTTTTTCCATGAGGGGCATGGAATAGCTTAGTATGGTTAGGGGTTTAAGATGTGATATTTGGATAATAGATTTTTAGTCTGCCGGAGCTTTAACGCTTTCTGTTTAGGTGGCTGCTTTTAGGCCCACTAGAGCGGTTTATCTTAATTAGTATAATCTTTAACCTCCTGTATAGGTTGTATCCTGTTTCATAGGGGCTGTACCCCCTATGACTAACTCTCGCGTGTTTCTCTGACTTATGTTTGCGTATTGGGCGGTAAGTTGAGGAGTGCGAGGCTGAACTTCTATTCATTTCCTAAGCAACCAGCTATAACTAAGTTCGATAGGTCTGTCACCCCTACCCGGAGATCTTCCCACTCTTTTGCCACAGAGACGGGTTGGCCCTAATTTATAGGCTGTCTCGGGGTAGCTCACTTAGTTTCGGGGTTTTGAACTAAAGTACGCTTTGCTCATATTGGTTGGCTAAATCATGATGCAAAAGGTACGAGATTTAGTCTCTGCTTTGTGGTGCTTTAATGAGTTATTTCATTTCTCTTTCAGCGTTCCCTTGCGGTACTTTTGCTAAAGCTTTAAAAAATTGCCTTTTCTGTCTCACATACTTTGGCGGTAAAATGTTTTAATTCTAGGTGTTGTGGTTTTGTTAAATGTTTTAATGTTGTTCTGGTTATTTAGGTGTTTAAGCTAGCTGTTTAGCTCAGGGCGATCCAATTTGCATGGATGTCTTCTCGGTGTAAGGGAGATGCTTTACTATCTCAGCCACGTCCTGATTGTTCCAAGTGCACCTTCCGGTACACTTACCATGTTACGACTTGCCTCCCCGAAGTGTTGTTTGTTTTATTATGGATGTTATGTTGTTAGTTTTTAGGGGAGAGTGACGGGCGGTGTGTGCGCGTCTCAGAGCCTAGTTCAAAAGGACACTCTGTTTGCTTTTTACTACTAAATCCACCTTCAGACATTTTTTTCAGAATGTCATTCGTAATATTCTTTGTATAGAAAATGTAGCCCATTTCTTCCCACTCCGTATGCTACACCTTGACCTGACGTTTTTGGGTTTGCCCATTTTGCTTACTACTGAACCTTCACAGGGTAAGCTGGCGACGGCGGTATATAGGCGGGGAAAACAAGGAGTGGTGAGGTTAAACGAGGGTTATCGGTTCTAGAACAGGCTCCTCTAGGTGGGTCTGAGACACCGCCAAGTCCTTTGGGTTTTAAGCTGTGCTCGTAGTACCCGGGCGGATGCATATGTAATAGTGCATCTTGGTTTAGGGCCAAGCATAGTGGGGTATCTAATCCCAGTTTGTTTCTTGGCTTTCGTGGTGTCAGGGGGTCTAAAGCTACTTTCGTGATTGGGCTTCATGTCTTCGGAAAGCGTATGACAGCTAAGAGGATTTTTAGCTTTATTCTTGTATTCCTTAACCACCCTTTACGCCGTGATCCATCAACTAGGGTCTTTCGTATAACCGCGGTGGCTGGCACGAATTTTACCGACCCTTATGGCCTTAACTAAGTCGAGTTTTCACTCATAGCTTAATGTCTATTACTGCTGAAGTCCCTTGGGGGTGTGGCGTAGCAAGGCGTCTTGGGCAAAGTTAGTGTGCCTGATGCCTGCTCCTCTCCCTCGGGCAGAGGGGCTGAGGGCATTCTCACGGGGATGCGGATACTTGCATGTATAAATTGAGCCAAAGCGGATGGTAAAGTCAGGACCAAGCCTTTGTGCTTGTGGAACTTTTCTAGGGTTCATCTTAACATCTTCAGTGTTATGCTTTGATTAAGCTACACTAGCTATATAATATAATTTAAATTTATAATACTATATATCAACACATACATCAACTAGTTGAAGCACACCAATAGAGCCTTACCTGGTTTAGGGGTTTAACAGGACTATGAGGACTTATATTGGTACGGGGGGTAAGGGGGGTTTACCGCGCGCGGAAGGGGGGGGGAAATCATATATTATGGGGAAGTAGAAATACTTTATGTACTAAACAATTATATGCAATTCTTGAAAGAATGTCCAATGAATGCAGACACTGATTGTAAATTAATGCAATAGTATAATACTACCTTAATTAAACATGTGAGATTTATGCACTCTGAAATGCCAAATGAAAGGCTCCCAAAAAAAAAAACCCCATGCCCATTAGAAATAACGCTTTGCATGGGGGGTTATTCAAATTCGGTGACACACCATTTACCAATGCCAGTAATAATGTCAGTTATAAGAGTTTTCATATGGTGTCCTTGACCTTACATGAATTTTATGCTTTTAGCTTGGGCATTGGTGGTTTCTTACTACATGATTAGTATAATCTTAAATGAGTGTTGGGTGGCCAAGGAAAATGCAGTGTTCAAATGTGTGGTCTCTTACGATTTTCCTTTTTAAGAGAATTGTGTTAGGAGTTATGGATTGAATGTTTGCTATCCTTTTGGAGGTTTACTGTTATTTGGAGTTATTAATTATGTACAAAATTAATGTTTGTGGAGTTTCGTTTTATGGATAGACACCATGATGTAAAATTATGCATAATATGTACTATACCATAGTGCTATATAATGCATATTATGCACTATAACATAATGTTTGTGCATCAGTAGGAGAGTTGCTGTGCAGAAAATAGTTTAGTTTAGAATCCTAGCTTTGGGAGTTAGGGGTGGGAGTTAGAATCTCTCTTTTCTGGCACTAGGAAGGATTTTAACCTTCGATCTCCGGATTACAAGACCGGCGCTTTAGAAGTCTAAGCTACTAGGGCATTTGAATTTGAATAAGTTGTTTTCTCATCATCCGGCTAATGGTATGAAGACTAGAATTAATGAGAAGTACAGCAGTGAGGCAACTTGCCCAATTATCACGAAGGGAGGTTCGACTGGCATACCTCCAATTCAGGTTAGGATGAGTACATCTGCTACTAGAGATCAGAATAGGAGTTGAGAGAGTGGACGGAAGGTAAGTCCTCGGAGTTTAGAGGTGTGTAGAAGGGGAACTACTAGTAGTACTAGAATTGATAGTAGTAATGCTAATACACCACCTAGTTTATTTGGGATCGATCGTAGAATAGCGTATGCAAATAGGAAGTATCATTCTGGTTTAATGTGGGTAGGGGTTACTAGTGGGTTAGCAGGGGTGAAATTGTCGGGGTCTCCTAGGAGGTTGGGGAAGAAGAATGCTAGTGATGCTAGGGCGGCTAGGAGTATAATAAATCAGACAACGTCTTTGTATGAGAAGTATGGGTGGAAGGAGACTTTGTCTGCGTTTGAGTTTAGGCCAAGAGGATTGTTAGATCCTGTTTCGTGGAGGAATAGAGCGTGAATGGCAGTAGCTGCAACGATTACGAAGGGGAATAGGAAATGGAAAGCGAAGAATCGTGTTAGGGTTGCTTTATCAACTGAGAAGCCTCCTCAAATTCATTGAACTAGGCTGTCTCCAATGTATGGAACGGCTGATAGTAAGTTTGTAATTACGGTAGCACCTCAGAAGGATATTTGCCCTCATGGGAGTACATAGCCTACGAATGCAGTTATTATTGTTAGTAGTAATAACACTACTCCGACGTTTCAAGTTTCTATATAGAGGTATGAGCCGTAGTATAGTCCTCGTCCGATGTGTATATATAAGCAGATGAAAAAGAAGGATGCTCCGTTGGCGTGTAGGTTGCGGATGAGTCATCCATAATTAACATCTCGGCAGATATGGGCTACAGATGAGAAAGCAGTTGAGATGTCGGAAGTATAATGTATGGCTAGGAATAGTCCTGTTAGAATCTGGATAATTAGGCAAAGTAGTAGTATAGAACCGAAGTTTCATCAGGCAGAAATGCTGGCGGGGGTGGGGAGGTCAATAAGTGAGTTGTTGACTATTTTAATTAATGGGTGGGTTTTTCGGATGACCATAGTTCTCGTAGTTGAATTACAACGGTGGTTTTTCAAGTCATTAGTCCTGGTTAAAGTCCTGGTGAGAATTAGTGATATATTTATTTGATTTGTCTTTATTGTTATTAGTAGTTGGGATGGTTGGGGTGGCTTCTAATCCTGCACCATATTTTGCTGCTTTAGGTTTGGCTGTTACAGCTGGGGTTGGGTGTTGGATTTTAGTTGGGCATGGTGGGTCGTTAATTGGTTTGGTTTTATTTTTGATTTATTTGGGTGGAATGTTGGTTGTGTTTGCGTATTCGGCAGCTTTGGCTGCTGAGCCTTTTCCTGAGACGTGGGGGGCTGGGTCAGTTAAAATGTATGTTTTAGCTTATTTGTCAGGGGTTGGAGTTGTGGCGTGATGATTTTGAGGAGGGCAGGGAGGTAATTGGATTGTTGTTGATGAATTTAAGGAGTTTTTCGTGGTGCGGGGGGATATTGGTGGGGTGTCTTTAATATATTCTTCTGGGGGTTGGATATTGGTAGTGTGTGCTTGGGTTTTGTTATTGTGCTTGTTTGTAGTTCTTGAGCTAACTCGTGGGTTGAGTCGTGGCACTCTTCGTGCGGTTTAGAGAATGAGGAGTAGAGTTGCAATGAGGGTAGTGGAAACAAGGTATATGGTTAAGTAGACTTTGACGATGTTGGTATTGAGGTTATCTAATGTTGAGGATATTTGATGGTTGAGATGATAAGATCCTTTTGGGCCTATATCAATTCATTGGCGGTCAAGTTTAGTGGCTTGTTTACCTAAAGCAAGGTTAAGTTTAGGTAATAGGCGATGAATAATTGGGGGAAAGAATCCTAGTATGTTGGAGAAGTTGTGTAGCGAAAGGATGGGGGTAATTTTAATTTGTTTAGAGGTAGTAAAGGCTAGGGCTAAAGCTAGTGTGAGGCCAATAATTGTAACCGTCAATGCGGCTAGTTTAAGAGAGGGGTGTATTGTTATGATCGGGGTTTTTGATGGTAGGAAGTTTAGTGTGATGATAAAACCGGCAATGATGCTTCCTCATGCTAGGCGTTCGATGGGCCCAATTACTGCGGGGTGATTTTCATTGATTGGGGAGAGTGAGGGGAATCGGGGGGAGCCTATAATTACATAATATACTACTCGGAGGCTGTAGGCTGCGGTGAAGGATGTGGCAATGAGTGTCAGGGTTAGGGCTCAGGCGTTGAGGTGGGAGGTATTGAGGGCTTCGATGATTGCGTCTTTTGAGAAGAACCCTGTTAGGAAAGGTATGCCAGTAAGTGCAAGGCTTCCAATGATTAGACAGGAGGAGGTGAATGGCATTAGTTTGAGTAGTCCTCCTATTTTTCGGATGTCTTGTTCATCATTTAGGCTGTGGATGATTGATCCGGAGCATAGGAATAGCATAGCTTTGAAGAAGGCGTGGGTGCAGATATGTAGGAAGGCTAGTTGAGGCTGATTTAAGCCGATAGTGACTATTATGAGACCAAGTTGGCTTGATGTTGAGAATGCTACAATTTTTTTGATATCATTTTGGGTAAGGGCGCAGGTAGCGGTGTAAAGGGTAGTTAAGGCTCCTAGGCATAGGCAAATAGTCAGAGCTAGTTGGTTGTTTTCTATTAAAGGATGAAGTCGGATTAATAGGAAGATACCTGCTACTACTATTGTGCTTGAATGGAGTAGGGCGGAGACTGGAGTTGGACCTTCTATAGCAGAAGGAAGTCATGGATGTAGTCCGAATTGTGCGGATTTTCCGGTAGCTGCCAGAATAATACCTATCAGTGGTAGGGTCATGTCAAAGTCTTTAGATAATAGGAAAATTTGTGGGATTTCTCAAGAATTTATATTTATTGCAATTCATGCTATGGCAAGGATTAGGCCTACATCTCCAACTCGGTTATAAATAACTGCTTGTAGAGCTGCTGTGTTGGCGTCGGCTCGTCCGTGCCATCACCCAATTAGTAAGAATGATATGATTCCTACTCCTTCTCACCCAATGAAGAGTTGAAAGAGGTTATTGGCTGTGACTAGAATAATTATTGCTACAAGGAAAAGTAGCAAATATTTAAAGAATCGGTTCAAGTTAGGGTCAGAATGTATATATCATGATGCGAATTCTAGGATAGATCATGTTACGTATAAGGCAATTGGGGTGAAGATTAATGAGTAGTGATCGAATTTAAAGCTAATGTTAATGTCAAAATTTATGATACTTATTCAGTTGTAAGTGGTGATGATGTTTTCTGTCCCTTGGTCTAGAAAAATGGCTAGTGGGATTATGCTAATGAAGAAGGCAGTGCTTACTGCAGTTTTGACGTGTTTAAGGGCTCAGTCTTGGAGTAAGGGTTTTGGGTTGAGTGTCATGATTAGGGGTCAAATTAGGGTTGTTAATGTTAGTAGCAGTGTTGTGGTTATAATGGTATTTACCATAGCTGCTACTTGGAGTTGCACCAAGAGTTTTTGGTTCCTAAGACCAACGGATGAACTATTATCCTTTAGAAGCTAGATGGGCGAATGAGCCATGGAGTTTAACCATGGGGGTAGGGATTAGCAGTCCTTACTGCCTCGGGCCTCTTTCGGTGGATAAGGGGAGTTTAACCTCTATTTTTAGAACCACAATCTAATGTTTTGTGTTAAACTATATCTACAATATCATCAGCCTCATATAATTTCGGGTTTTGTGATGAGTAGGATGATGGGGAGTAGGTGTAATGTTATTAGTAAATGCTCTCGTGTATGGAAAGGTTGAAGGTTAATAATATGTTGTGGGAGGGGTCCCCGTTGGGTTATCAGGAATAGGTATAGGGAGTAGGCTGCTGTAATTAAAGTACCTCCTCCTGTCAGGAGGAGTGTTCATGGGGATCAGTTAAATATTGCTGTAATGATTATTAGCTCTCCTATTAGGTTAGGCATTGGAGGTAGAGCTAGATTAGCCAGGTTTGAGATAAATCATCAGACGGCTGTCAATGGGAAGATTATTTGTAGACCTCGGGCTAAAAGCATGGTTCGGCTGTGGGTTCGCTCATATGTAGTGTTGGCTAAACAAAATAGTGCTGAGGAGACTAGGCCGTGGGCAATTATTAGTACGAGAGCTCCGGTAAAGCCTCATGGAGTTTGGATTAGGATACCTCCTGCTACCAGTCCTATATGACTTACAGATGAGTAAGCGATTAGTGATTTGAGGTCTGTTTGTCGTAAACAGATGGAGCCAGTCATGATTACACCTCACAGGGCTAGCACGATGATTGGGTATACTAGATTTTTTGATAGGGGGTCTAAAATTACTATTATACGTATTATGCCATATCCTCCTAGTTTTAGTAAAATTGCTGCAAGTACTATAGATCCTGCTACTGGGGCTTCTACATGAGCTTTTGGTAGTCAGAGGTGAACTCCATATAGGGGTATTTTTACTAAAAAGGCAATTAAGCAGCCTGCTCACCAAATTTTGTCTCCTCATGAGTTAAGGATTATTGGATGGGTATATTGGATGATTAGTATCGAGAGTGTATTTGTGTTTTGGTGTAGTAGGAGGAGAGCTACTAGCAATGGGAGGGAGCCTGCTAAGGTATAGAAAAGAAAATATGTTCCTGCACTTAGGCGTTCAGCTTGATTACCTCATCGGGTAATGATAATAAGGGTTGGGATTAGGGTTGCTTCGAATATAACGTAGAATATGATGATTTCTGTTGCTCCGAAGGCCATAATTAGGAAAGTTTGTAATGATGCTAGAAGGGTAATATAACTTCGTTGTCGGGTAATTGGTTCTATTTTAATATGATTTTGGCTAGCAAGGATTATAAGGGGTAGGAGTCAGCATGTAAGTACTAACAGGGGGGTTGAGAGTGGATCTGTGCCTATATAAATGTTAGAGTGAGATCATCCAATGTCTGATGGTCATTTGATTCAGGTGAGGCTTACTAAGGCAATTGCTAGGCTTTGTGCAATTGAGGTGGTTCAAAGTCATTTTGGTGTAGATAGTCAAATTGTGGGAAATAGCATAATTGTTGGGATTAGAATTTTTAACATTGTAGTAGGTTTAGGGCTTGCAGTTGATCTGTTCCGTGGGTTCGGGCAGTGGCAACTAAAAGGGCTAAGCCTGCACTGGCCTCGCAGGCTGAAAAGGCTAGTAGTAAGATGGTGGCAGCTGAGAGAGTAGTAGATTCTAGTTGTAATGCTCATAAGGCTAGGGCAATAAACAGGGATAGTATTATTCCTTCTAGGCATAATAGGGCGGATATGAGGTGAGTACGGTGGAAGGTCAGGCCTATGAGCCCTAGGGTAAATGAGGAGGTGAAGCTAAAATACACTGGTGTCATAAGGGAGTCACGGATTCAAACCGTGGTTTTCTGAGCCGAAATCAGAGGTCTTGGATTTGGACTAACTCCCTATTCGGCTCATTCGAGGCCCCCTTGTAATCATTCGTAGATTAGGCCTAGTGTTAGTAGAATTAGGACTGTTGTGGCACAAAGTAGAGTGAGGGTAGGATCTAGTAGTTGGTTTGCTCAGGGTAATGGTAAAAGTAGTGCAATTTCTAGGTCGAAGAGGAGAAATAAGATGGCTACTAGAAAAAATCGTAAAGAGAAGGGAAGTCGTGCTGATCCTAGGGGGTCAAATCCACATTCATAAGGGGAGAGTTTTTCTGCGTCGGGGTTTATTTGAGGGAGTCAGAATGATACTAGGGCCAAGAGCATAGATAGGGCTACTGAAATAAGCAGTATTGTAGTAATTAAATTCATTATCTTTCCTTGGGGTTTAACCAAGACCGGGTGATTGGAAGTCACTTGTACTAACGTTAATACTAGAAAGATATGAGCCTCATCAGTAAATAGAGACGTATAAGAACAGTCATACGACATCTACAAAGTGTCAGTATCAGGCGGCTGCTTCAAAGCCGAAGTGGTGGCTTGATGTAAAGTGGTAATAGACTTGTCGGAGGAAACATACAGTAAGGAAGGAAGAACCAATAATTACGTGTAACCCGTGAAAACCAGTTGCTACAAAGAAGGTTGAACCATAGACGCCATCGGCAATGGTGAAGGGAGCTTCGTAGTATTCTATGGCTTGGAGGGCTGTGAAATAAAGGCCTAGTAAGATTGTTAGGGCTAGAGATTGGATTGCTTGTTTGCGTTTTCCTTCTGTTAGGCTGTGATGGGCTCATGTTACTGTTACACCGGATGCTAGGAGTACAGCGGTGTTTAGTAATGGAACTTCGAATGGGTCTAATGCTGTAATTCCAGTAGGAGGTCAGCATCCCCCTAGTTCTGGGGTTGGGGATAGGCTGGAGTGGTAAAAGGCTCAAAAGAATCCGAAAAAGAATAGTACTTCTGAGGCAATGAACAGGATTATTCCGTATCGTAACCCTTTTTGTACGGGTAATGTGTGGTGTCCCTGGAAGGTTCCTTCTCGGATAATGTCTCGTCATCATTGGTATATTGTTAGTAATAATAGTATCAATCCTAGCGTCAGAAGAGTTATGGAGTGGAAGTGGAATCAGATTGCTAGTCCGGATGTTAATAGGAGAGCAGCTACTGCGCCGGTAAGAGGCCATGGGCTTGGATCAACCATATGATATGCATGTGCTTGGTGGGCCATTAGACGTTTTCTTGTAAATATAAGCTTAGTAACAGTACGAATACATAGGCTTGAATGACAGCTACAGCTACTTCTAGGAGTGTTAGTAATAGTAGGAGAATACCAGTAAGAGCTGCTACTGTAGTTATTGTAGGCAGTAGGGTAATGGTTGCAGTTGAGATTAGTTGAATTAGAAGATGACCGGCTGTGAGGTTGGCTGTGAGTCGTACTCCTAATGCAAGGGGTCGGATAAATAGGCTAATAGTTTCGATGATAATTAGTACTGGAATTAATGGAATAGGGGTACCTTCTGGCAAGAGGTGACCTAGAGCTACAATTGGTTGATTTCGTATACCGATAACAACTGTGGCAAGTCACAGTGGTACAGCCAGTCCCATGTTTAGGGACAGTTGAGTTGTAGGTGTGAATGTATATGGTAATAGGCCTAGGATATTTAATGTTAGGATGAATATTATTAGTGAAGCTAGGATTAATGCTCACTTGTGTCCCCCCTGGTTTAAGGGTGTGAGTAGTTGTTGTGTAAAATTTTTAAGGAATCAATTTTGTAGGGTTACTAGTCGGTTGGTTTGATAGCGGTTAGCTGGAGAGGGGATAATAATTCAGGGCAAGGTGAGTGCAATAGCAATTAGTGGGATTCCTAGATGTGTGGGGCTTATGAATTGGTCGAATAGGTTTAGTGCCATGGTCAGTTTCAAGTGTTGGATTTAAGTTTTTCAGCATTTAGTGATGAGATTTCATTTGTGAAAGTGTGATTTAGTACTTTAGGGGGAATTACTGTTAGGAAAATAAGTCATGAGAATACAAGGATTGCAAATCATGGATCTGGGTTTAATTGTGGCATGTCACTAGAGGTGGTTGGGAATCACCAATTTTTAGCTTAAAAGGCTAACGCTGGCCCCTATTTAGCTTTCTAGTGAGGCGTCTTCAAGCATAATAGAGGATCAGCTTTCGAAGTGTTTTAGTGGTACTGATTCTACAACGATTGGTATGAAGCTATGATTGGCTCCGCAGATTTCGGAGCATTGTCCGTAGAAGGCTCCTGGGCGAGAAGTAATAAATGATGTTTGATTTAGTCGTCCTGGGACGGCGTCCATTTTTACTCCAAGTGCTGGGACAGCTCAGGAATGCAGTACGTCTTCGGCTGAGACTAAAACTCGAATAGGGGATTCTATGGGTACTACTATTCGGTGGTCTGTATCAAGAAGTCGGAATTGTCCAGGGATTAGGTCTTGGGTTGGGATTATATATGAGTCGAAGGCCAGGTCTTGGTAATCTGTATATTCGTAGCTTCAGTATCATTGATGGCCCATGGCTTTTACGGTTAGATGGGGGTTATTAATTTCATCCATTAGGTATAAGATTCGTAGGGATGGCAGGGCAATTATAATAAGAATTAATGCTGGTAAAACAGTTCATACGATTTCAACTTCTTGTGAATCTAAAATATACTTGTTGGTGAGGTTGGTAGTAACTATTACTAAAATAATGTATAGGACCATAGCACTAATTAAGAAAACAATTATTAAGGCATGGTCGTGAAAGTGTAAGAGTTCTTCTATTACAGGGGAGGCCGCGTCTTGAAATCCTAGTTGGGAGTGGTGTGCCATTAGGTTAATTTAAGACACGCAGGATTTTAACCTACAATGCTGCCTTGACAAGGCAGGGTAATATTATTTTACTAGTATCTTATGGAAGAAAGTGGCAGAGTGGTAATGCGTCTGGCTTGAAACTAGGCGATAGAGGTTCGATTCCTTTCTTTCTTGTTAATTTGTTTGTACTTGTACAAAGGCTGGTTCCTCGAATGTGTGATAAGGAGGTGGACATCCATGTAGTCATTCTACATTTGTAGATGTTAATTCAACGTAGAGAACTTCTCGTTTGGCGGTAAATGCTTCTCATAAAATGTATAGGAATATTACGACCGCTGTAAGTGAGACTATAGAGCCAATTGATGAGATGATATTTCATAATGAGTAGGCATCTGGGTAATCTGAGTATCGTCGTGGCATTCCGGCCAAGCCTAGAAAGTGTTGTGGGAAGAAGGTTAAATTTACACCTGCAAATATTGTCCCGAAGTGAATTTTTGTTCAGGTGTTGTGCAAGGTATAGCCTGTAAATAGGGGGAATCAATGTACGAAGGCTCCCATGATTGCAAATACGGCTCCTATTGATAGTACGTAGTGGAAGTGAGCTACTACATAATAAGTGTCATGTAATACAATATCTAGGGATGAATTGGCTAGTACAATTCCAGTAAGTCCACCCACTGTAAATAGGAAAATAAAGCCAAGAGCTCATAGCATTGGGGTTTCTCATTTGATTGCTCCTCCATGTAGGGTTGCAAGCCAGCTAAATACTTTTACTCCAGTTGGGATAGCGATAATTATTGTTGCGGATGTAAAATATGCTCGGGTGTCTACGTCCATGCCTACTGTAAATATGTGGTGGGCTCAAACGATAAAGCCTAGAAGTCCAATGGCCATCATGGCTCATACTATACCCATGTAGCCAAACGGTTCTTTTTTGCCGGCATAATAGGCTACAATGTGAGAAATCATTCCGAATCCTGGTAAAATTAAAATGTATACTTCTGGATGACCGAAGAATCAGAACAGGTGTTGATAGAGGATTGGGTCACCTCCTCCTGCTGGGTCAAAGAATGTGGTGTTTAGGTTACGATCTGTAAGTAGCATTGTAATACCAGCGGCTAGGACAGGGAGTGAGAGTAGTAGAAGAACGGCTGTGATTAAAGTTGCTCATACAAATAGTGGTGTTTGATACTGTGAAATAGCTGGGGGTTTCATATTAATAATTGTTGTAATAAAATTGATTGCTCCAAGGATAGAGGACACCCCTGCTAAGTGAAGGGAGAAGATGGCTAGATCTACAGATGCTCCTGCATGTGCAAGATTGCCAGCAAGGGGGGGATAGACGGTTCATCCTGTTCCTACTCCGGCTTCTACACCAGAGGAAGATAGTAGCAAGAGAAGGGCTGGGGGGAGTAGTCAAAAGCTCATATTGTTCATTCGAGGAAATGCCATATCTGGGGCTCCAATCATTAGTGGGATTAATCAATTTCCAAATCCCCCAATCATAACTGGTATTACTATAAAGAAAATTATTACGAAGGCATGGGCAGTGACAATAACATTATAAATTTGGTCATCACCCAGTAGGGCGCCGGGTTGGGCAAGCTCTGCTCGAATAAGGAGGCTTAGGGCTGTGCCGACTATTCCGGCTCAGGCACCAAAGATTATGTATAGGGTGCCAATGTCTTTATGATTAGTTGAGAAAAATCAGCGTGTGATTGTCACAGGTAGGATGGCCGAGAGTTAGGCGGTGGATTGTAGCTCCATGCACAAAGGTTTGAATCCTTTTCCTATCATAAGCCTTGCGGTGTATGACATGTTGGATTGCAAACCCAAAGACGCGGCTTAAACCCCGCCGGGGCTTTCCCCGCCTTTTTATATAGGGCGGGGAAAGTAGATGAATGCTCGCTGGCTTGAGCGTCTAGCTGTTAACTAGAAGTTTGTAGGATCGAGGCCTTCTCATCTAGTAAGGCTTTAGCTTAATTAAAGTGTCTGAGTTGCATTCAGGAGATGTGAGATAGAGTCTTGCAAGTCTTATACAGAGATTAGGAGATTTTCACTCCTACTTAAAGCTTTGAAGGCTTTTGGTCTTGTGTTATCCTAAATCTCTAGTTAATTAATGCTTGTGCTAGTGGGGTAAGGGGTAAAAGTAGCAGAGCAAGAGTTGTAAAAGTGGCCAGGGGGATTGTGTTTTGCGTGTTTTGTAAACGTCATGGGGTGCAAGAATTGTTTGTGCTTGGTGAGGTTGTGAGTGTTATAGCGTAGCATAGTCGTAGGTAGAAGTATAGGCTAAGTAATGCGCTTATTGCTATAATAGTTGCTGTTAGTGGGAGATTTTGTGTAACGAGTTCTTGTAAAATTAGTCATTTTGGTATGAATCCTGTTAGAGGGGGTAGGCCTCCTAGGGATAGAAGTGTTAGGGTGGCAATGGCTGTGATCAGGGGTGTTTTAGTTCAGGTTGTTGTTAGTGTGTTAATTTTTGTAGTGTGTAGTTGTTTGAATGTTAGGAATGTTGCTGATGTTATTATGATATAGGTGATTAGGGCTAGGATAGTTAGTTGGGGTTTGAGTTGGATAATAATGAATATTCATCCTAGATGGGCGATAGATGAGTAGGCTAAGATTTTTCGTAGTTGGGTTTGATTTAGTCCCCCTCATCCACCGATAAGTACTGATAGTAGTCCTAGAATTACTGGTAGTTGGTGGTTGATGTGCGGGGCAATTTGAATAATTAGTGCGAAGGGTGCTAGTTTTTGTCAGGTTGCTATGATTAGTCCTGTTAGCAGGTCTAGTCCTTGTATGACAGGAGGCATTCAGAAGTGTATGGGGGCCAAGCCAATTTTTAATGCTAGGGCTATGATAGTTAGTGTGGTTGCAATTGGGTGGGTAAGGTAGCAGATATTTCATTGGCCTGTAAATCAGGCGTTGGTAATAGTGGCGAATAGGATTGTTGCTGTGGCGGCGGCTTGGGCTAGGAAATATTTGGTGGCGGCTTCTACTGCTCGTGGGTGGTGTTGTTGGGTTATTAGGGGTAGTATTGCTATTGTGTTGATTTCTAATCCCATTCAGGCTAAAAGTCAGTGGGAGCTTATAAATGTCAGGGTGGTTCCTAGACCTAGGCTGGATAGTAGAATTATGGTGATGAAAGGGCTCATTGGTAAGAGAAGGATTTTAACCTACATTTTTGGGGTATGGGCCCAAAAGCTTGATTTAGCTGATCTTACTAGGAAGTGGTGTAATGGAAACACTTGGAGTTTTGATCTCTACGATACGGGTTCGAGTCCCTTCTTTCTAAGGAGCCGGGGGGATTTTAGCCCCCATTAGTCACTCTATCAAAGTGGTCCTTGGGCATTCAGGCACAGCTCCGTTACAGTTGTGGTGGCAGGCCTGTAAATGCGATGGGCAGGGAGGCGTGTCATAGAATAAGGGCTAGTGTCATTGGTAGGAAGTTTTTTCAGACTAGGTGTATTAGTTGATCATATCGGAAGCGTGGGTAGGAGGCACGGACTCATAGGAATAGTATGGATAGTAGTGCGGCTTTTGTTATAATGTTTATTGATGCGAGTTCTGGTGTGTTGGGTGTGTATGTTGCGCCTAAAAATAAAATAGTGGATAATGTGTTTATTATGAGGATGTTGGCATATTCTGCTAGGAAGAATAGTGCGAAAGGCCCCCCCGCATATTCTACGTTAAAGCCTGATACTAGTTCGGATTCTCCTTCTGTTAGGTCAAAGGGGGCTCGGTTAGTTTCTGCTAGTGTGGAGATGTATCATATAGCGGCTAAAGGTCAGGCTGGGAGGAGTAATCAGATTGCTTCTTGGGTTGTATTAAATATTTGTAAGGTAAAACCTCCTGTAAATACGATAGTTGATAGTAAAATTAAGCCTAGGCTTACTTCATAGGAGATAGTTTGAGCCACTGCCCGTAGGGCTCCAATTAGGGCGTATTTTGAATTGGAAGCTCATCCTGAGCCTAGAATTGAGTACACGGCAAGGCTAGACAAGGCTAGGATAAATAGTATGCCCAGGTTTAAGTCAGTTAGTGAGTATGGGATGGGTATTGGTGCTCATAGTAGTATGGCTAAGGTTAGGGCTAATATGGGTGTGGTAAGGAATAGAAATGGGGAGGAGGTTGATGGGCGGACTGGCTCTTTAATAAATAGTTTAACCCCATCTGCGATGGGTTGTAATAGGCCATATGGGCCTACTACATTTGGTCCTTTACGTAGTTGTATGTAGCCTAGAACTTTTCGTTCGATTAGGGTTAGGAAGGCTACTGCTAGTAGTACAGGTACAATGTAGGCCAGGGGGTTGATGAGGTAGGTGATTAGGAGGGCTATCATAATTAAGAGGAGGATTTGAACCTCCGGTTGAAAGGGCTTAGGCCTTTTGCAATTACCGGGCTCTGCCATCTTAATAATCTTATCTTGATTTTTTGGGTTTTGCTCTCCCTTTATTTAATTTAGTTGTTTGCATTAAATAGGGGTGGGGCGTATTTGTAATATGGGCCCCCTTTTTTCGGTCCTTTCGTACTAGGAAAAAGTAGCATTACAGATAGAAACTGACCTGGATTGCTCCGGTCTGAACTCAGATCACGTAG
>JAOVVG010000037.1:35739893-35756398 GCA_028566375.1 Leptodoras nelsoni | reverse complement strand
ACCTGCTTCCTATAGCAGGGTTAAATAAATCTGGACTAGTTTCAAGGTTCAGCTCTTTATTATCTCTGTTAGGTTTAGTTGCTGTTGTTGCAGGCTTTTCTTTTAGATTCTTGAAAAAAATCTTAAATTAATAATAAAAAGACTGACAACAAAGTGAAAGTATGATGTATAGTATAGCATGTATAATGGAAATTCACAGCTACCAGTAAAACAATTTCAACTGGCCTGTAGTCTGAACAGAAGTACTTTACAAATAAAGTCCAGTTATAATAAGGAAAGGACCAGTTAAGCACACCTTTTACTCCAGACATGTTCGCTGTTATTTAGCCTTAATGACAAGTTTCACAAAAAAATACAGATTTTAACCCATACAGTTCTCTTTTCTTGTTTACTTACTTAAGAGTCACCGTTAAATTGTTCTATTAGCACACTGGCTAGTCTTTAGTTTAGTCAGTGTGATTTTATTCTGAGTGAAAGTGGACCAGACTCAATGCAATGGAGTGTTCAATAGCAGGTTTACTTGCCAATTTATTTGTCTCCCTCACATCAATCACTGTCTCCTCCTAATGACTTATTCATTAAGAGCCTCTAAACACACATCCTGATGAGAGGCGGCTGCTTTTAGGGACACAATCTCACAGCTCTCCAGTCAGCAATCTGTAATAATCTGTTCACTATTAATCAGTTTCCCCCGACCTGGAACTGATCCTAGGTGTGTGTGTGTATATGTGTGTGTGTGTGTGTATGTGTGTGTGTATATGTGTGTGTGTGTGTATATGTGTGTGTGTGTGTGTGTGTGTGTATGTGTGTGTGTATATGTGTGTGTGTGTGTGTATATATGTGTGTGTGTGTCTGTTTAGCACACCAAACATTCATATCTCTTATTGTATATGTATTTAAATAGAAAGGTCTAGACTGGAAGTATCACAATGCTTAACATTGAGAATTAGAATATTACTTTAGACTAATACAAAAAAAGGATTTTTAGAAATGCTGGCCAACTGAAAAGTATGAACATGAAAAGTATAAACATGAATTAAAATTATGAGCATGTACAGCACTCAATACTTAGTTGGGGCACCTTTTGCCTGAAGTACTGCAGTAATGCAGCGTGGCATGGAGTCGATCTGCTCAGATGTTATGAGAGACCAGGTTCCTCCAATAGTGGCCTTCAGCTATTCTGCATTGTTGGGTCTGGTGTATCAAATCCTCCTCTTCACAATACCCCATAGCTTCATAACCCATAGCAGAATCTCAAGTCCTGTTAGAAAATGAAATCTGCATCTCCATAAAGTCGGTCAGCAGCAGGAAGCATGAAGTGCTCTAAAACCAACACCACATTCGAGGTACCAACAAAGAGCCTGCACCTTTTGATCAAAGAACAGTACCAGTGCAGGACCCAACTTCTCATTCAATTTTTCATTCAGTCATTTTTATTTTTTTCCCTACATTGTAAATTAATACTAAAGTCCAGATTATGAAGGAACACATAAGGAATCATGTAGTAAACTTAAACATGTTAAACATACCAAAAGATTTGAGATTCTTTAAAGTCGGCACCTTTTGCTTTGATTACAGCTTTGTACACTCTTGGCATTCTCACAATCAGCTTCATGAGGTTCTCACCTGAAATGGTTTTCTAACAGTCCTGAAGGAGTTCCCAGAGGTGCTGAGCATTTGTTAGCTGCTCTGAGGTCCAACTCATCCCAAACCATCTCCACTGACTGACCTTCATCTCTTACAGTAATGATGGACTGTTGTTTTTCTTTACTTAGTTGAGTAGTTCTTTCTATAATATGAATTAAATATTGCTAAAATAAGAACTATAACGTCACTGCATGAGATAGAATTACTGAGTCATGCTTTTCTGACCTCTTTTACTAATTTTTACTCCTAAATTCTATGATAGTTCCAGAAACAGTTGAACGATTTAAAAAATAATTAATTCTTCACTTAGCATTGTCTATGTACCTAAATACTTTAAACAAGCAGTTATCAAACCCCTGATGAAAAGAACCTGACCTTGACCCCAACTAGACCCCAAATATAGGCCAATATCAAACATCCTGTTTATCTCCAGGATCCTAGAAAAGGTTGTAGCACAGCAGTTATGCTCATATATTTGGGGCAGTAATGGTCTTGTGGTTAGGGTGTCTGCCCCATGGTCCCAGGTTCAATTCCCATGACTGACAGGACTTGGTTTGAGCAAGGCACCTAACCCCCATTGGCTCCCCAAGCGCTGTGGCTAGGGCTGCCCACTGCTCCAGGTGCTCACTAGTGGTTAGATGGGTTAAATGCAGAGGTCCAATTTCACTGTGTGAAAGCACAAGTGACAAAAATGTCTGACTTTCACTTCACCTTCATACCTACATAAGATTAATATTCATGAAATCTATCAGACAGGATTTAGGCCTCATCATAGCACAGAGACAGCACTGGTTAAAGTGGTAAATGACCTACTACTGGCCTCTGATCAGGGCTGTGTGTCTTTGCTTGTGTTACTCGACCTCAGTGCAGCTTTTGACACCATCAGCATGACAAGTACAGCATGTCCATGACACAGCACCCCAGCACCAGCTTCCCTTCAGGAACTGACCTTTTCTTTGAGCAGCCTCTGGGGTGCCATCTCAGTTTATCTGGATGTGCTGTCTGGATATCTGGAGTGAGCAGAGGATCTAGAACATCATTAGGTGTGAGCCAGCACTATTTCTCCAGTCTGTAGCCTTCCCAATCAATCAGGTACTAAGATAGGACCTAATCTTCCTATCTTCTGGAGTCCAAGATTGCTCTTACCTGTAAGTGGGTTCCCTCTTGATGGTCAAAGGCTCATCTGTGCTGGACTAGGGTTCATCATCAGCTAGTGGACCCAAGACTGATGGTTTGAGGCAGAACACAAGGAAGGTTGGAGTGATCCTGGAATGTTGCAGCATTTCTAGGTTACATTACTAAGTTACATTACCGCTGCATGTTTCTGAGTGCTTATTACTCTCTCGTTTTGCTTCCACGTATTTCAACCCTGGACTGTTTTTCTCTGTGTCTATTTGCTCTGCCCTTTTGATCTGTTTATGCTTGCCAGTTTTGACCCTGCACTGTTTAATACTCTGTTTTTTGCTCTTCCTTTTTGTCTGTTTATGGTTGCTGGTTTTCTGACCCAGGACTGTTTGCTACTCTGTTGAGCTGATATTATCCTGGATTGTTTTTGCTTTTACACTGCTCCACTTATTCTGTGCATTTATCTCATTAAAATCTGTCAGCTCCCTGCACTCTCTGCTGTCATGACAATTATATCTGTGCGTGTGTGTCCCACGTAAGCGTATTTGTGTTTATGGGTGCTTCATGGCCATATGGCCATGTAAAACTGTCAGAAAATGTGAGCGGCGTTCGCTCTCGTGAAAAAATATGAACAATGAAAATGTTCATGCACAAAACAGTATATATATACATTGACAGAGGAAGGGAGAAAGAGGGAGATGCAGCAACTCAGTGGTCCTCTGCATGGATAGATTAAAGTTTTACTTGATGTTACTGTGAATGGTGCCACATGGATAGCCTTAAGATGATGCACTTGGTAAAGCTGTGTAGTAGTTAGTGTTTGGATAACCTCACTTGAATATTATAGACAAAAACTCGACTGAAATCAACAGTAACCTTGAAGCTTATGCTGACATCTTTCTTCACGCATATCACTCCTTGACACTGTAATGTACAATTGTAAAAGCGTAATGATTTATATATTCTCACTATCTGGTGTCACCTTTAATGGTTGGTTTCTGTTTCTTTTCCTAACATCATCTCAGGGAGTTTTTCCTGACCACTGCTGCCTCTGCTGAGTGGCACAGAGGCACAGCAGTCTCATTGTTTCTTCACAGCATGAAGCACCTGGCTTTGATTTCTGGGCCAGGGCAGGTTCTTTTTCACAACTACAATTCTCTCAGTCAATCCAAAATGTTAATAAGCCTCAAACCTGAATATTTAAGAAAGTAAAAGTGCGGATTTGCCTTTCTTAGGAGACTATATGTGTGTGTGCAGAATTATTGGGCAACTATTAGTGTGAAGAATTATTATGCAACTAAATTAAAAATAGAAATGTTCCTACCTCACTTGTTTATTTTCATCTGTTAAAGTCAGAATAATAAATAAACAACTAAAAAATTTACAAACAAACATTTCTGACATTTAGAAAACATCAGTGACCAATAAGGCCGCCCTTCTTTTCAATAACAGTCATAGGCATTCCATTCATGGAGTCTGTCAGTTACTTGATCTGTGGAATGTAAAAGGGTTTAAAGCCTTTACTGACTAGCTATGCAGTGGAGTACTTCAATGCATGCCATGGAGTATTGTCCTGCATAGAAATCGTGGTCTTCTTGAAAGATGCAGACTTTTTCCTGTACGACTGCTTGAAGAAAGTGTCTTCTAAAAACTGGCAGAAGGTTTGGGAGTTGATTGTGAGACCGTCTTTAACCCAAAAAAGTCCAACTAGCTCATCTTTAATAATACCAGCCCATAGCAGTATGCTATGTTTTTTAGTCTGAGGTGAAGTGGAGCTTTGTGCTCATTACTGATGCAGTCATGGGCCCATCCATCTGGTCGTCAGTCTCATCTCATCAGTCCATAAATCTGTCTGTCTTCAGATAATTCTTGGCCCAGTCTTGACGTTTCAGCTAATGTGTCTTATTCCGTGGTGGTCGGGTGTTAACCTTCCTTACCTTGGCCATGTCTCTGAGCATTAAACACCGTGTACTTTCTTGTACTAGGACAAGAAGCTGTCTAATGATTATGCACACCTTGATATAGCATGTTGATATCCTCAGGCCACACCCTCCCTCATTACACAAATACAAATCACCTGATATACTTAAATCCCATAAGTTTAGGAGTTGGAAAATATGCATAAAAATCAAAACTAATTTATTAAATTAATTAAAAAACACTCACTTACCTAATATTTGTGCACACAGTATATATGGGGACCATGCTTGATAGGGAAACACAGAGTTCTACATTAAATTAATATGGTTTCTCCTGAGTAACAACCAAAGAACATAAAGATTCTAGATTTGTTCTTTTTCTGCTGTAATTTGGTGGCTGTTTGGTTTCTTGGGTAGATCTTCTATCTCTCTTGTAGATGTTCCCACTGTCTATGAGCACTGACCTCACTGTGAAGGTTTTACTGATTCTACTATGTGTTCCTCTTTAATCATGGGGGATTATGTCAGCAGATGTGGACTGATGTTCTCTACGTGTAATGTGATATTTTGATATTTTTTCCTGTGTATTGTTTGTCAGTAGACATTAGAGAACGTTAGTTTTATTAATACTATACTGTAAGTCAATAGAAGTGTCATCCTTACTGGAACTGAAGAGCTGTATAGCGTTACAGAACCTGACAGAATGGTTCATGTAAAAACTACTGCAGAGCAACAAAACACTCCATTATTTATAGATTATTACAAAGAACTTCTCGTGGCTGAAAACGAGCTGCTGGGTGGAGGAAATGGCCGAATGCATAAGTTTATTCTTTATGATCAATTCCTGGGGTTTTATGTTTTGTCTGCTCAAGGTGTCTCAGGAACTGCAAATGAAAAAAAATGTTTCAAGATTGCAATTGCTTAGAACTCTTATTTGAAAATGTATATTTAAAATTGTTTCAATACATAAAATACATGTAAGAACATCAACAATCCATTGCAAATTGTAATTGTGATCTGTTTTGAATGATCAAATTAAACTTTAGTGACTCACCTTAAATAATGACTAAAGAAAACTTTATATTTTTTTTCTTCATCTTCAATCTTTACTTTGCAAAGATTATTATAGAAGAGAATGAACAGCCGCTCTACATGCCACTAGACTCCAGACATGTGTCCTTTGATTAGTGTAGCCATGATAATGTTTATTCTTCATCAATGCAGAAACATATCAGTTAGACAATATTCCTCACTGTATGTTAATATTAGCAGACATAAAATATTTTATAGTCCCAGAAGTAAACTTTATTATTATTATGTGCTTTCTTATGCTCATATACTGCTACTTGGACCTAGCAGCTAATTTACTTTTCTTTTAGTTATTTTATTTTTACATTCACATTACATTTATGGCATTATGTAAAGCCGTGATGTTGATGAAACTGTATGGCCAAATGCAGAAGGCAGGGTGGATTAGTCCAGTGAAAAGATTGCTAATTGGCACAATCGAGTGTGGTTTTTTTTATACAGAAAAATAGATTTGATTTAAGGATTTATCAGAAACCAAAAATAAAAGATTTTACTGTGTAATATAAAAGAATATACTCTATGACTAAAAAAGGCCCACACTGTAAAACAAAGTCATTAAAAATGGTCAAATGACTGGCAGCAACATCTGCCAAACAATAACTGTAAAAATAAACTAAAAGATTCAACTAATGTGCAAAAATGACATATTTACATACATTTTCATTAAAGGTTTTCAGAGAAACACTGTTATTTTACTGATATTTTCAAAATTATTACAATCACACACTTTCAATAAAGTGACCTGAGGTTCAGCAGAGAAACGCTGTTCTTTTACAGGTATTCCGTGAATTATACAATCAAACATCTTCTCAAGCTTTTAAAATGATTACAAACTGTTTATTAAAATGTACAAATAAACTACACACCACTATTGTTTCTAAAAGATGTTTACTTAATGTATTCAGATGTAAATTTAAAATAGCAGCCAATTATTCTGAAACAGTTTTTCAGAGCTGTGACAGTTTTTTAGAAATGTGACGGTACACCTTAACAGAGGAGGAATAATCCTCCTCTCCTGGGTGTATATAGGGAAAAAAAGAAGAAAAAAGAAGACATAAGATTCATGCGTAATAGGGGTGCCACGGTGCATCGTGATACAAAAATGTGACGATGTGCATTGTGGAGCTGGACGATATCACATACACTCTGTGTATAATGCCATCTAATGTATGTAATAGCATTTTTGAACAGCAGAGGGCTCCACCCTCACTAGCACGTCATACGTCACGCTCTCATTCACCTCAGTCTGAGCCGCAGCTTCAAAACAAAAGCAAATGTGCTGCAGACTGTGAAAGAGGCAGACGGTGTAGTGAACCACAGACGGGGGACTACAAGACTACAAGAGCCACTTCCACACTCCAACTCCCCACAGATGGAGTCATCACACTGCCATGTACTTACTCCCCAGAACTGTAATTCACACACCTGAGCATAATTACACTAATTACCAGCTTTGGGTATAAAGACCCCTTCAACTTTTCACTTCCTTGAAAAGTCACATTGCCACTGCGTGTTCCTGAGCATTCTTTATACTCCTGTGTGCAACTCCATATTTTGGACCATGTACTGTTTATATACTCTGTTTTTTTCTCCACCCTGTGCTAACTTTATGCTCTCGGGATTTGGTACCATACTGCTCATCACAACTAGTCTGCTTCAGCTCTGCTCACTTTAACTATCTGTCTAGAGTCCAATAAAACCTGTCAGCTCCTTGCACTCGCTGCCATCTTCTCTGCCATCATGACAGTTATTTACAATACACTGTAACAGTACATTTTCTGTGAATCTACAACAGTATTGTATGTATTTTATGATAATTGTTAAATAAATAAATAAATAAAAATAAATAATCATGACTCATGCATGTAAATTAACAGTAATGCGATGAGTTAACAAATAACAATAGAAAACTGTATTTTCTGCCAAGCTGTGGAAATATGTATAGCTAATAAATATATCTTGCCATTACAAGTCCAGTCACTATACATTAACATCGTACTGATGATTGTGGGCTTCTTACAGTGAAATTCTTTACAGTGTGTGGTGAAGCTGCAAAAAACATATACAAGAAAACTTGCATTGTTTTACACTTCAGAAATAAAAAAAATAACTGACTTACAATTGTTCTTTTTAAAATTTTGTTTAAAATATCGTGAGAGAAATTGTGAACTCAGTATCGTATCAAATCGAGTCATGAGCAGACTGTATCATTACGCCCCTAATACATATTATACAAAATTTACCATTCAGGTTTTCAAGTTCTATTGTACATGCAGTCGGGTCTCTGGAGTTCCTACCAACACCCAAAGGGTAAAACATGACAACCCAGGTTCTTGTGGGCTGCTTATTTCAGAAAACATGGGAAAACTTAAACTGTCAATGTCATCACATAAGCCCAATATAATAATATAATACAATAATGATGTGATACCAACTCGCATCACTACATCAGCTAAAATATATTTTTCCTTGTCATGATCCATCAAATACCTGTTCATGTGTGAAAAGCTTGTGCATCTGACCGTTTTTACCACCTGCTCAAGTTAAGATGTCACAAAATATGTTCAGTTGCGCTAACCCAAGTAGGTTAAGAAATTTCCCCAATGTGGGACTATTAAAGGATTATCATATCTTAGCTTATTAATTATGCAAATTATTAATGCGGTGAACGACAATGTGTCTGCCAAACAATGGAGTAATGGTTAAATGGAGTAATGGGTGAATCACAATAATGGGTTAATTATGGAGTAAAGGGTAAATGGAGTAATGGGCGACTGATGGAGTAATGGGTGAACGCTAGTGTAACCGGTGAATAACACTGATGGGATGAATGATGGAGTAACAGCTAAATGGTGGAGTATGATGGAGTAATGGGTAATGAGTAATGAGTAACAGGAGAATGACAGTTGACAGTTATAGTTGAGTGGTGGAGTAATAATTGAACAGAAGAATAATGTGTGAATGGTGTAATTAATCCGAGGATACAGGCACCATTATAGTAGAAGAAAGAAAAATTGGAAACTTTTTATCCTCTAATGTTACCGTATGTTATTTTTATTATTGTTTATTGTATTTCCCACATGATATGTAAGTCTCATAAATGTTTTAAACATTCCATTAAACTATTTATTGGTATAATTAATATCCAATAACATATTTTGTGACAGTGACATATCTGTAATTCGGTCTCAGACCCTATCATTTCAATTTTTATACAAATATTCAGATTTTAACACAATATATGATATAATTTCATAACCCTAAACAGAATGAATGAATGAATGAGCAGATTGTCTGCTACACAGAATTAACTAGATAATTAAGCTGATATCCATGGTCATTCAAAGATTTAAAAGTATCAGGTTTCATTTTTGGCTCCACATCACTGTGTTTGTGGATAATAAATGTGTTGAAGAGAACGATATGGTATATGTGTGTAGCTGAGTACAATAGCACCACCAACAGTTGAAACACAAGAAAAACACAGAATGGAGTGAATCAAGGCTGGGGGATAATGTAACAAGCTCAGAGCTTTATGATTTATTAGATTTATGCAGCCAATCAGAGACATTCATGTCAGGTGATAACACAGAGACATGCCCCTATCTCTGACCTCTATCTGGGCTAATATCCCAGCCTTATTTGGTTACCTTGAATTCAGATCTGCACTTAATGACTAGGCACTTTTGTACGTCTCTCTGGATGAGTGTCTGTTAAATGCCATAAATGTAAATGTAAATGTGACACTTCCACTAAGTGCCGTCAGTGATTGTGTTGCAGGTGTAATGAAGGTGAATGAGGAGGATTATTTACTCTGTCATCAGTGTTCCCTTAAAATACATTTGGAGGACAAACTAAACATCAATAGACTGAGTGCTATTCATTTAGTCACAGTACACAAAAAATATAAATCATTTAAGGAAGCTCCGTCTTTCAGTTCAGTTCAGTTAAATTTTGTCATTGTCCCAAAGTAGCTTTACACAGACAATGATCAGGTCTTGGTGCTTGTGCGTAAATGACTGAACACTGTACACAGCAACCGGCTCGGGTTATTTACAGTAGGGTTGGTAATTATAATGTATAAACGTATAAGTTATAAAAATAATGTATATGTTATAAAAATAATACATTCTATCAAAAAATGTATAAATGTGTAAGAGTCTCCACGGTCTTCTTTTCGTCATGACGACGCACACTACCATCGATATACTAGAACCAGCGATGATGACTGCTCCTGGGATGATTATCCTTCCCTCAAACGGCACCATGACAGATACACTGTTCGTTCCCCTTACTGCAGGCGTCTCAAACTCAATCCACAACCAAGCAGAAGCCACACCTCGTTCCACCTGTGTTTAATCATTGACTTTCAGTAGTGTGAGGCTTCTGCTTGGTTGGAAGGAAAACCTGCACCCACACGGCCCTCTGTGGATTGAGTTTGAGACCCCTGCCTTACTGAGAACATCATTCACGCCCAGTACATCACCCCGCCAACACAATGCACACATTTAGGCCCCATAATCCCCGTTCCCCATCCCCTGTCCCACGATACACACATGCAAGGCACTCCACTTCCTCTCGTCCACCGCCATTTACATGTGACACACCTCACCGACCTCATTATTCCCCTTCATGAAGAGTTCACTTTTCCACACCACATGACAATGACATCCTTTCTTCTGCCCATAGTCAGGGAAACTACTAGAGGCTGGCACTGTGGACCACATGCCAGTTTCCCAAGCCTACCTGGTCCCCCCTAATTTTGTTGAACCTCATGTACACATATCACCTTCATTACAATTACACTTTCTGGTTTTGAACAGCAAAACTGGCTGGCTCAAGTCTCTCTCTGATCACAGATGAATGTTGTAAAACTATCCCTATCCTCAGTGACAGGACATTTGCTAGATATGATAGGTTGCATACAGCTCCTGTACATATTGGTGCCTCATGTCTGTCACATTGTACATTCCACTGGTCACCCTGTGAATTTGGGTTGGGACTTCCTTACTCAGCACAATGTGCTTGTGTCAGTAGCTCATGCTCAAATAAAACTCTATGACACCATTGTGCCTTTCTCCCTGACTCAGTATATGGTGCCAGTGTAGTGTGCAGCTGTTAATGCCTCCTCTGTCACTGTTTCCCCGTCTGAGATGGTGATTGGCATTTCTGTTGACAACTGTGTGGCCAGGACTTCTTACATTGACTCATATGTGAGTATTGTTGAGCCACAACTCCCTTCGATCTCTGCCTTAGCTGGCGCTAGGACCTTGACTACAGTCAATAGACAAGAACTAGTTAGGGTAGTCAACCCTTCTCCAGATCCAGTTTCACTAGTTGTAGGCTGTCCCTTAGGTCATGTGTTCTCACTCTCAGGCTGCCCTCATGAAGAATACACATTAGTGTCAGCTGTTGATGCAGTTAGCAGGCCCAATAACCGTACACCAGCAGTAGACCTGTCCAACACCTGTTTGACCCGGATCAAATACCACAGCTTGAGAGCCTTTTGTAGGACTTTGCTGATGTTTTCAGCACACATCCTTCTGATTATGGCCATACAACTTTGGTCTATAGTTGTATTAATACTGGTAGTGCTAAACCTATTAAGCTGCGGCCCTATCGCACATCTCCAGCCACACAAGCTTTACTCCTTAAGGAAGTGGAACAGCTCTTAGAGCACGGTATCATGGAAGAATCAAACGGTCAGCTCCGGTCGTGCTGGTCTGCAAAAAGGATGGCACTCACCGTTAATCTTAATTCAGTGACAGTCAAGGACTCACACCCACTTCCCTGTGTGGATGACACTTTAGATTAGCTAGCTGGTACCCAAGTTTTCAGCACCATTGACCTTACTGCTGGCTACTGGCAAATTTCACTTCACCCACAGGACAGAGAGAAAACAGCATTTTCCACTGGCTCAGAATTATTCCATTTCCGGATGATGCCAATGGGAATTTCAAATGCCCCTCCCAGTTTCCAGCACTTGATGGAACTGGTTCTCCGTGGCCTTCATTGGAATGTCTGCTGATTTATCTCAATGACATCATTGTCTACAGTGCAGTTGTGAGAGGTTTTCCAATGTTTTCATGGTGTGGGCCTCAAGTTGAAACCATCCAAGTGTCACCTAGTCCAGTCATCTGTTACATTTTGCCCCGTTCAGCTACAGAAGTGAGATCCTTCTTAGGTCTTTTCTCATATTACAGGCGATTCATTAGACAATTTTATACATGGATGCCTCCCTCCATTGTATTGTCCCAAAGAATAGCTGGGAGAGAACACGTCATCACATATGCCAGTCATACACTTTCAGATTCAGAGAGAAAGTGGTCAACATTTGACTGTGAGCTGTATGCTATTTTTTGGTCTGTCTGTCATTTTCATCACTACTTAGCCTTTTACCCATTCACTATCATCACAGACCACAAGCCATTATTGGGCCTCAAGAAGCTCTAACTTGATCAGGATCACACAGGTCATGTGCACGTTGGGCTGGTGAATTGGACCTCCACCACTGGACAATAGTGCAGCTTGATGGCACTAAACATGTCTCGCCGCCCTCCTGACCCCTCAACTGAAGTTTCCTTAGCAGCCCCTCATGGCTTCTAGAGTGACTCAGACTGCCACAGATTGTTCCCGTCAGATTGCTCTGGCCTCTTATACAGACAAATATACCACCTGCCATCTTGTTCTACTACTAAACAGGTGGTTATCCCTCATTTATTGATTCCACAAGTGTTGCACCATTTACATGGACACTCAGCAGCAGGACATTATGGTTCAGTGAAAATGCTAGACAGGGCACTGCACTCCTTTTACTGGCTTTATATGTCTTTAGACATATCTCAGCACTGCCGCGAGTGTGCTGCCTGTCAGTCACGGCATTTCCCAGTGCCAGGGCCTCAGGCCCCACTAGTTTCGGTTTCAAGTTGGCCCATGGAAATTATAGCAGAAGATATCACAGAGCTGCCAATTTCCTGGTTTGTGATCCAGCTTCACTGCAGTAGGTTTAACCCAACATAGACAACATTAACAGTCTTGCCCCACCACTCAGTTCGGTCACCTTGCCTAGCTTGTTGCTCTGCCCTTTGTGGGCTGATAGGCCCAGTGTTTACCAGTCAGCCGCTCCCACTGCAAGTCCCCAGTTAGTCCCCAGTTAGTCCCCAGCTTCCCTTATTGTCATACACCAACCTCCCACTGCCCCTTGCCACACACTCCCCCTACACCTTTAGCTCCCGCACACCAAAGCTCACTTCAGACCAATCACACCTTTTACACTCCAAACCCACTCCCTGGACACCGAAGCACTCTCCCTCCCTCCAGTCAGCCCATGGCCTCGGACGGCCCGTCTTCAGTGCAGAATACCTGCGCACTTCAAGGACTACGGGTTCTACTAAGTGGACTTTATTGTTTCCGTACAGGTTGGGACTTTTACTGTTATAGCTGCAGTTTCCAGCTGGGTGAAAGGTGTTTATTCTGCCGGTCTGTTTTGTTCTTTTGTTGTTCCTGCTCCTTATGTTTTCTGCATCATTTGTTTCTCCAAATAACCAACTACAGAAATGAGGACATTCCTTCCTGTGTGAGGGACTGTGTGTAGGAGCAGTAATGATGAACTGCATTATATTTTGATTTTAATGTTTATCATATTATTTCTGATAATTGTTCAGAATAATGTTCAGAGAAAATGTATGTTTCAATACAGCATTCTTTTAAGAGAAGAGGGAGGAGTCTGAGACGGCACGCGGGTATGTGACACCGCTGAGCTTCATTACAAGAAATAATTGTTCCTCCGAGGTCAGGAACTCAGGAACTCAGGAACTCGGGAGCTCAGGAACTCGGGAACTCAGGATCTCAGGAACTTGGGAACTCGGGAACTCGGGAATTCAGGAGCTCGGGAACTCTGGAGCTCAGGAGCTCAGGAACTCAGGAGCTCAGGAACTCAGGAGCTCAGGAACTCAGGAGCTCGGGAACTCGGGAACTCAGGAGCTCAGGAACTCGGGAGCTCAGGAACTCAGGAACTCGGGAACTCATGAGCTCAGGAGCTCAGGAACTCAGGAGCTCGGGAACTCTGGAGCTCAGGAACTCAGGAGCTCGGGAACTCAGGAACTCAGGAGCTCGGGAACTCGGGAACTCAGGAGCTCAGGAACTCTCCTCCCTTCCTACAGAAGGGGCTCCGTTTGCCCCGCTACCTTTTTGCCAGATAAACTAACCCAAACCCCAAGTTTTGATAAGACTAGAACTTCTACAAAACCTAAGTTCACAAATGTATTATAAAACCCACGATAATCTGTAATAGCTATTCATAACAGAATTATGTGTGTATAATGCCTAACCCTAACTTATTATAAAATTATAATTATAAAATTATATTTATATTAATAATTATTATAAAATGTAGTGAGTGCACTGATGGGACATGACTGTTACCCACTCTCAGTGTGTGTTGGGTATTATAATGTTCCGCACCCTAAAGTCACAGTCCCGCGTTCTAACGTCCATTATAATGTTATAATCTTCTGAGATACTTTACACGTTCTACTAAAAAACCGGAAATTAAAATGTATTAATATAACTGTAGTGCGTGTGTGTGTGTGTGCGTGTGTGTGCGCTCGAGAGAGAGAGAGAGAGAGAGAGAGAGAGAGCGCGCGCGTGCACCGTAGCTCTTGACTATATGCTCGCTCACAGTGTAGCGGCTCTCAGACTGCACGAGCTCTCACTGCGACCGGAACGGGTGCGTGCGCGTCTTTCTCGCTGTCTGCATCTCTCGCGCGCTGTCATTCCAGCGTTCCGGCGCGTTTATTCCGGGAAAGCAGAACGGATGTGAGGTCATCATCATCTTCATCAGCTTTATGGTCTTTATCTCGGAGGAGGTGAAAATCCGCAGGCGCAGCTCGAACGGCGGAAAACACGCGCGATGTGTGTGTCCGGGCGGTGAGGATCCACGCACCGAGAGTCTGTTTCCCTCCGCGCGCGCCCCGGGATCCGGTCTGGGACTTTCTACTAATCACACACACGGCCACGGGCACGCGCAACAAACCGGTCTGAGGAGCGGGGTGTGTGTGTGTGTCTTCTCGCAGAGACTCGGAGTAAGTTTTTAATGTTTGGCGTTTTAGAGCTGCAGCCTAACGCGTGCACGCTCACGGTGTGTGTGTGTGAGTGTGTGTGTGTGTGTGTGTGTGAGATAAGCGTTATGTGATTACGCTCATCACTGCATCATGATGTACAAAATATTCCTCTGCTTCAATTCAGGGATTTGCGGTTTCCAGTGTGTGTGTGTGTGTGTGAGAGAGAGTGTGTGTGTGTGTGAGTGTGTGTGTGTGTGTTTCTCACTTCACTAATAGACATGCTGATGGCTGTGGTTGTGAGGTGAGGTGTACAGAATGTGGTGCAGGTAGGAGTGTTATGTGAACAGGCTGCTGCTCAGACAGTCAGAGATGTTTTGGAGTTGTGAATGTTCCTGATGCTGTTGATTTTGAAGCTGAGTTTCTTTAAGGAGGGAGAGAAAATCAGCCTGATCTCAGTTTACCTGCTGTGTGCGGTTGGAATAAATTTGTCTTTCCTTTTTTAAATAAAGGTTCAGGTGTTGGTCATTTGCAGAAAAGGTTTAAACACATTGTTTGTTTTTCAGATGGTTGAAATATCTAAAACTGAACGGCGTGTTTACGGGGAAAGTGTGTTCAGAGTTATGAGTGGATCTGGGAGACTGAGCCGCTGGTGTTGGTCAGGGTGATGGTGTGGATGTTCTGTTCTGTTGTATTTGAGGAATGTGATTCCACACCACAGCGATGTGTGTTTCTGTAAATACAATCGGCTGACTGGTTGCCATGCAACACTGATTTCCTGAAGATCATGGCTGAGCCTCGTCCTCTTCCTCAGACGTGACGCTGTCACTCTGCTCTTCACCTCCGTGCTGCTTCAGTTCGTTTAGGAAACGTAACATTTTACCGTTTACTATTCACTGCAGACTGAGTACCATCGCAGGTTTCATTAGTGCAGATGTTTCCCGTTGTAGATGATCACTGATCACGTTTCTATTGGTGATTGTGTCCAAACCTACAGCACAGATCTCTTTCTCCTGAGACTCATCAGTGATCAGCGCGTCAGTGAAACGTCTGAAGTTTGTGAATGTTGATGACTTTAAAGTGCTCTCCTTTTTGGAGGACGGGAAGTTCATCAGTTTCTCTATTGATCAGACAGTTAAAGTGAAAGAAAAGCACTTTCTCCACTGAGGCCTGTTTAAATATGCAGCAGCTCTTATCTTTATTCCTTCTGATAAATTTACATCCTGTAACAATGAAACCGCTTTTCACTGCTAAAGATTTGGTTCTTTTTGTAGTGTCTTATTTTTTATCAGTGAAATTCTAATATCAGTTCACACATATAGAGAACATAACAGAATGTATTAGTGTGTGTGTTAGCTCAGGGGATAAATGATTGGTCTGGTGATTAGCTCTGAGAAAAACACTCAGATGGTGTAACCCTTCAGCTGCGCAGTTGTGTCCTCTCTCAGTTGTAGGTTGTGTTGGATAAAACCATAAGTGAAGTGTTTTTGTTTCAATTTAAAATATATTTTTGTTGTGAATAGAACTGAAATAACAATAAATACAGCAATAATAATAATAATAATAATAATAATGGGTGACTCGGTGGGCAGCACCGTCGCCTCACAGCGAGAAGGTCCCGGGTTCGATCCCCGGGTGGGGCGGAGACTCTGGGTCCTTTCTGTGT
>JAOVVG010000037.1:33705453-33720453 GCA_028566375.1 Leptodoras nelsoni | reverse complement strand
ATAGTCTCTGTTCTGCCAACTTCTTACCACTTAGACTTTATTTATTTGACTTCTTTTAAATTCATGAAACAAACGTCTAGCGCTGTCGACATCCTATTTATGAAGAGACAAATTTCATTTTCATTGCGTTAGATTGAGTTATTTTTGTGTGTGCTGTCGCTTGAGCGTGAAGACTTAACAATTACTGCTAAAAAAGAAAATATGTGAGGAACAAGCCTGGCCTAGTTAACCCCCAAGGAGCATTACTGATTGAAATGATTTATAAATTGTAAAAAAAATATATCATAAATATATATAACACCAAAAATAAACATGCATTCCGTATGAACGCTTAGAAAAACCTGAGGATGTTAGGACTACTGGAAACGAATTTTAATTTTCTAGTATTAAAGCAGATCAATGATCAATGGATAATGAACAATAAACAAATAAACGGTTTTATCTTTTAAAAATGACTGTAGTCATGGTTAATGTCAATGTAGATTTTACTCCCTAGATTAAAACGTTCAGAAATGTCGCATAAATGAAAAACACGTTTTATGTATCATTTGCGGTTATATTATATAGAACACTTTTTTTGACTAAAAATACCTTTTTATATTGATAAATCAAACATCGATATTTAGCCCTAATCAAGAATTGTTTTTGATGATTTTGTTACTAAAATTATCCCCAGATATTAAGATAAACCAGTGTTTTATTCGTGCATTTGCTTTGTCGGAGGCTGGACGATTTCAACCCGACCGCCGTGAATTATTCAATAAACCCCTAAAAGGCTGAGAATAATCAATTTCTTGTATCACAGGATTATAAATAAAAGTCAGTCTAATATGTGCTGTAGGGTTGTAGGGTTTCATCATTTGTTGTCCAAACAAACTCATTTAGTGAATGAAATCTGGTTGATTATTGGGCTGTGCGTGCAGAGGCGCGGGATAATCCGCCGAGTTTTGGAAGAAGGATCTAATAATAAAATATTAAACAAAACTCTTGGGCGGTGAAAAAAAAATGAGCTTTTTTTGGGAGTCAGAGGGACTCGGGGTCATCTCTGCTCTTCAGTGTGCGTGTATGTTTTAGTGCAACATCCACATGATCAATGGCCATGTCACCCACTTCAGACCACCCCGAAGACGCCTCTGCTCTCCTCAACCCAGTCCCCCTGTGCCAGATCTGAAACATAACACAAACGTGTTTATGACGGAGAAGAAAGAAAGAGCACGGGATCTTAGAGAAATGATTGCAGATGAGTGTTCAGGACGTAGGAAAAGCTACTGCGCAAAAAATGAATAAAAATGCACCGCGCTCTGTTAAGGATTCATGTGTGTGTGTGTGTGTGTGTGTGTGTGTGTGTGTGTGTGTGTGTGTGTGTGTGTGTGTGTTAATGCTGATGTTTTTGCAAATACCTGTTTATCAAGTGAAGGACTTCTGCACAAAATCTATATTATATTATATTATATTACATTATATTATATTATATTATATTACATTACATTATCCATATTTATATTTATTTGGGGGGTGAGGTTGTTTTTATTTCGTTTAGGGTTTTGTTTGGTTGGCTGGTTTTCGTTTTGTTTCGTTTTGATTTTTTGCAAGTGACTAACAATTGAAAAGCCACTGCGCAAAAAAATTAGATTTACTTCTATTCTTACTGCAATTCTATTCTATTCTATTCTATTCGTCGATATTATATTATATTATATTATATTATAGTATAGTATAGTATAGTATAGTACAGTACAGTATAGTACAGTATAGTATAGTATAGTATAGTATAGTATAGTATAGTATAGTATAGTATTGTAGTTAGTGGTTTAGGTTTTTGTTTGGTTGGTTGGCTCGTTTTTGTTTTTCTCTTATTTATTATTTTTATTTTTTGCAAATTACTAACAATTGAAAAGCCACTGCGCTAAAGAAATACCTTTTTTCTGTTCTATTTTATTCAATTTTATTTTATTTGTCGATATTATATTATATTATATTATATTATATTATATTATATTATGTTAACCATATTTGTATTTTTCTTTGGGGGGGGTTAGTTTTTATTTCGTTTAGGTTTTTGGTTGGTTGGCTGGGGGTTTTTTGCAAGTGACTAACAAGTGAAAAGCCACTGCGCAAAAAAATAGATTTACTTATGCAATCCTGTTCTATTCTATTCTATTCTATTCTATTATTTTCCTCGATATTATATTACATTATAGTACGTTATATTACATTATATTACATTATCCATATTTGTATTTCTAAGGGGGTTGGGATTTGCTTTTAATTTGTTTGGTTGGTTGGCTGTTTTCTTTTTTGTTGTTGTTTTCTTTTCTTTTCTTTTTTTGCGAATGACTAACAATTGAAAAGCCGCTGCACTAAAAAAAATGCTTTTTTCTGTTCTATTTTTATTATATTTGTTGATTTTATTTTATTTTATTTTATTTTATTTTATTTTATTTTATTTTATTTTATTCATTCATTCATCTTCTTGGCCGCTTATTCCTTTTCAGGGTCACGGGGGAGCCGGTGCCTAGCCGGCAGCATAGGGCGCAAGGCACATTATATTATATTATATTATATTATATTATATTATATTATATTATATTATCCATATTTGTATTTTTTTGGGGGGGTGAGTTTAGTTTTTATTTTGTTTAGGTTTTTGTTTAGTTGGCTGGTTTTCGTTTTGTTTCGTTTTGATTTTTTGCAAGTGACTAACAATTGAAATGCCACTGCGCAAAAAAAATGATTTACTTATGCAATCCTGTTCTATTCTATTCCATTCTATTCTATTCTATTCGTCGACATTATATTATATTATATTATATTATATTATATTATATTATAGTATAGTATAGTATAGTATAGTAGTTAGTGGTTAGTGTTGACTTGGTGGTATTTTGGGAGGAAATGCTTCTTTCTTATCTTGTTAATGACTGTTCAAGAAGGGAAATGCTACCAAGGAAAGAATGAGATTAAACACAAAAAACAAAACAACCCACCAGTAAATTCTTTCTTTCTATTCGTTCTATTGTTATATTTCGTTCTACTGTTCTGTTCTGTTCTATTCAGGGCTATCTGTCTATCTATCTATCTATCTATCTATCTATCTATCTATCTATCATAGTGATCACATATATATTCCTGATTGCAGTTTTTTATGAGCAGTTCGTGTAAGGATATCTCCAGCAAGCGTCCTGGAATCACTTTCAGAGCTTCGGGTGAGACAACCCGCCAATCTTCCAGAAATCGTTCGTGATTAGAGTGCATTGTAGTTACATTACATCGTATTTTTTCTACCATCCTGCAAAAACCCCATCAGGAGGCTGTGATAAATGGATGACCCGCTCTAAATGGGCCACAGCTCAGAAACCGCCAGCTTGTCTTTCAGTATTTGCACGCCAAAAAAACTTCTCTGAGAGTCCAATGGCCAAGGCGCTTGCCAAGGAAAATTAAAAAGCCATTCGGGCGTGATTGGCGAGCTGTTGATTGCTGGGATGGGTGGGGCAGCGCTTCACATCAGTCCAGCCGCCCAATAAGCGCAATCAGCCGCGCGCGCGCGTGCAATTCCGCCCTTTTTTTTCTCTTTCATTCACATAAACACCGCTTGAACGAAAATATACACGGCCACCTACTGCGCCAGTGAAAGTGAGGAGGAGTGGGCACCTCTACCCCAGAGCCTTTCTGATTTCACCGCAGTGCTGGACAATGGAGCGACGCGGCGGAACAAATCTGGTCTTGTAGTCCAGCGCGTGACGTGTGATGTTCCTGTCCAGTGTGAAACGAAACTAATATTGCATGATCTCCATATTTACCATCTAAAAAAATGATGCATCAGTATACATATACATATACATATACATATACATATACATATACATATACATATACATATACACTGTGTTTAAAAAAACCGGACCCCTGAAGTTATAACAAAAAGTTTCACGGGTCCGGTTTTTTTGTACAGTGTACATATACATATGCATATACATATACACTGTAGTTATAACAAAAAGGTTCAGGGGTCCGGGTTTTTTTTAAACACAGTGTACATATACATATGCATATACATATACACGCTTCCTGGATGATCCTGATGTAGGATATGTTTGGGTGTTTTACTACATTATTAGTTATTTAGTAGGTTATAAAAGAAACTTCTGGTGCACAGACTCCGAAAAAGAATCAGAACAGTTTTGCATATGAGATATTGTATATTTGTATATTTGTATATTTGTATATGAGATATATTTGTATATAAATCTAACCTACATGTATAAACCCTAACTGCGAAAATGATGAACATTGTCCAAAATGAAAATCCGTCTATTAATAACACATCTATAGCCTGTATATATATTTTTACACGAATCAAACTACTTTTAGCATTGGCTCCATTTTGCACATTTCGAGTTTAGCCACAATGTCAAACAAGAGTGAACTTGTGGCCCAGCAAGCAGACATTCATTTGACGGATCAGTCTGTCATGGGACTTTTCAAACATTTCCACTGCACCCTTTTGGTGAACCTCACGGCCTCCGAGCGCGCAATCGAGATCTCTGCTTCTTTCTGTGTGTGACATGACAATTTCATTTTCTTCTCCTTTCAGGGACAATTCTAACTTCTGCTACTTCATTTCATTTTAGAATAGCAGCAGCGCATTGCAAGCCTTGCTGTTTGGACCCAGTAGCGCATAAATAGCCCAGATTTCGCATTAAAACGTGCATTTTTTTCACATTTCTATCTTCTGAGTGCAAATCTGTTTATTATCTTATGTCTTGTCCAATTGCAGATTTTATTTTTATTTTTTTCATTTATTTTTAATTGAAACAGTTTGTGCATGTTACCTAGGTTTATTTTGCTCTAGGCTTACAGTGTCTGTCCACAGTACCAAAGCCAGAACTGACAGCAGATCCTTTTGGACTGACAAAATGACAGATCACACTTTATAAAATTGTGTCATACGTAATATGACATGTGATGGGAAAATCCTATTCTTTTTGGGGGGGTCCGGCGAAAATAGACAGTGTATGCTATCTGTGTTATTATGAGCAACGGCGTACACGCAACATTAAACAACAATTAAAATATTATATAAGTGTAATAGACCACACTTGTGCGCCTCACAGAAGTAACACATAATGCAATATGTCTTTTATTTACATAGGAAATATAAATCATACCCGAAAAAGTAACAACGTCTTGTTTAAGTTGGAGTACTATTTAAGAAGCAAAGGGTATGACCGGAACATGCAGACAGTGTGCAAGGAATATCTCGTCTCACTTGCAGAAACTAGGTATGCAGGCATGCAGGACTCCAGAGTGAGCAGGAGGTGAATCTCTACATGTTGTCAAATATTTGACTGGAGCTCGTCATGGAAAATGTGCGCTCTGGATGAAGTGGGTGTGCGCCTCAGCTAATGCGCTTGGAGAGGTTTGGAGGTTTAAAGAGGCACCGAGATATAAAGCAAAGACACATGCATAATACATAAAGGTAAAGGCATACATATTAAATAAAGTATAAAGCCATAATATACTATAGATTTATATATATAATATAAATATAGAGTATCTCTTAGGCAGCCTTCTCAATAATCATATGGTACCATGTACAGAAAGGTGTACACTATTATAGCAATATTAAGAGCCCAGCGTGTATTTATGACCTATAAATACAATGTTAAGCATCTATATGGAGATAATACTGGTTAATGCAAAGCAATAGATTTCACTATAGTGCATGTTGTAAAAGGTGAGCATACTACCTGTGTGTGTGTGTGTGTGTGTGTGTGTGTGTGTGTGTGTGTGTGTGTGTGTGTTAGTCTGGTAAACATGAGAGGTGGATATTAGGACATGGGAAGCATGTCAGAGAAGATCAGCAGGATTGTTTTAATACAGACCAGTGGCGACGTGCCAGAGCGTGTACTAACCAGCAGAGTCAAAATAACACGCCGACAACGACATCTAAGGCAATCTAGATGATATTAGATTAGAATAGAACAGTGCATGCTATTTTTATGTGATAGACCCATTTAGTGGTAAGAGTGTTCTTAGTCCAGTTAGCGCAGTTGTTGTGTAGGGAACGCACATAGCGCATAACAGTGTAGAAACCAGGGGTTCCTCTTGAAATGAAGTCATCAACGTTAATTAAACGCAGCGGTGAGACGAGAACTCACGGGTGCACGATCAACCTTTCTCTTTCTCTCTTTCTCTTTCTCTCTTTCTCTCTTTCTCTCTCTCACTCTCTCTGTCTCTCCCGGTTTTACATGTTGGGTGGTCCGCGCGCTGATAAATGCGTCCTGCACGGAGGACGTGGAGTCCGGTTCTATCAATATACACTCCGTTACTTGGGTTTCGGTCACAACAGCGAGTGCCCGAGGCTTGCTTCAGGCTTAATGGCTTGTCCGTGGCGACAGGGGGTTGTATATTTTTATTTAACCCTACATAATGGCAGGTCACTAGACTACGTCATGTACAACGTGAAAAGTAGCATAGAGTTTGCTTCAAGTATGCAAAACATTTTCTGAATTTAATTCTGTACAAAGAATTTAAGAAATGTCTATAATAATATACTATTTAATAATAATATACTAATATAGGATAGATAATTCCAGGATGATTTTAGTGCATGGATAAGGCTATAGGCTTTTGCTTTCCAGCTGTGGGCTTCTGCCGAAAATCGGATCCCAGCTCAGCCAGACTGCGCGCACTTCATATACAGCCAGAAAAAATATTCATGTTCATGTTAATGATAGCAGTTTTTTGTTTCACGTTTCTGCTTACAGCAAATTATTAAGCATTTAAGCTAATTCTAATATATATAACTAATATATTTTCGGTTCGTTTTTCTCAGTGTACCAGTGTTTCTATCAGCACCACTGCGTTTCATAAAAATATTATGTTTTCTACAAAATAATGCTCAATTTCACATCGAATAAACACACATCGATTATCAGCCCGAATTCCGGCGACAAGTGAAGGTGACTTGACTCACCCTGACTCACCGTTTAGCCGTCTTCTTCATATAGCAAAAGTTTCTCCTAGCAAGTGCAGATCACAGTCCCAGCTTTAATAAACGTGCTTCTGACAGAAGCGTCTACCGGCTTCATCTCCACAATTGTGTTAAAACCAAGAATCACAAATAGTTTGCGCTGCATAGAACGGACGCATAGCCTCAGAATGGATATTAGCAGCTCTTGTGGGGCTTTTTGCTTGATTTTTTATTTAAAGAAGGCCAGAGAAAATGTTTACATTTGACAGTATAAACATCCTGCCCATGTTCCTGTCTGTCTTAAAAAGAAATCGGACCGAGTGCTCCTGTGAACACGGAGAGCGTTTTTACTTTTAAACCAAAAAAATATTTTTTTATTTTCATATTTCATATATTATTACAGATTCTTTTTTTTTTTAACTTAGTGTTGGATTAAATATGAAAGCATCTATGTGTAATGAGAGGCTCTGAAAATGAGCAACAAAATGCATGAATTTAAACAGATAATAATACGGAACAACTTTATAAAAGCTATTTTAATATCACACAGTGATAAGAAAAGAAATGCTAAGCATAAATTGTAGCACACACACACACATATATATATAGAGAGAGGTCTATTCTATTCGGCATAGATATTCATTATTTAAATCTGATTAAACTTAAAATATATATTTGACTGATGACTTTAAAATTCATATTCATGCTTTATTTTCTGCCGAGATATCCATGCAAACAGACAAGCGGCTTTCTAACAGTAGAAAACTTTACGCAGAGTTGCCAGATGTTAGTGAGCCCACCCCACGGCGTGCAGATGTAAATGGGCGGAGACTGGGCGGGGCGCAACGCGCTTCATGACGTCTTCATGATGGTCAAGAGCTTGGCTAGGCGCTGATGGCCACAGATAAGTAAAGGGCGATCTGCAAAGCACGAGTGAGACGAGACGAACCCCAAGCCGTAGTTTTTAAGAAGCTCCCCTTCTGTGTTGACTGTGGACAGCGCGGTTGCAGGACGTTTCCTACTCCAGGACACTGAAGCTGCTGAACTAAAGGCGACAGCTTGTCCGCGGTGCGCTCGCTTTTCTTGGAGCGTTAGGATTTTTTTTGCCGCTTTCTGTGGGTCATGACACGATCTGGCTGATCGCTGGTGCCGAAGTTTCAGTGATCTCGCTACAGGTGGAGGACTAGCCTTTCTTTAAAAAAGGCAAAGCCGTGTTAAGCGCCCGGAACCGATGACGGCCGAGGTCCAGCAGCCTTCCGTGCAGCCGCCTGCCCAAAGCAGCCCGATGTCCGCGCCCGAGAAAGTGCACGCTCAATCGGCGGCCATGGACGCGGCCTCCTCCACCACCAAAGCCAAAAAGACAAATGCTGGCATCCGGCGTCCCGAGAAGCCGCCGTATTCGTACATCGCGCTCATCGTCATGGCCATCCAGAGCTCGCCTACGAAGCGCCTTACGCTCAGCGAGATCTACCAGTTTCTCCAGAGCCGCTTCCCGTTCTTCCGCGGCTCTTACCAGGGCTGGAAAAACTCCGTGCGCCACAACTTGTCTTTAAACGAGTGCTTCATTAAGCTGCCCAAGGGGCTTGGGCGGCCAGGGAAAGGCCACTACTGGACCATCGACCCTGCGAGCGAGTTCATGTTCGAGGAGGGCTCTTTTCGGCGCAGACCACGCGGATTCCGGCGCAAATGTCAGGCGCTCAAGCCGTCCATGTACAGCATGATGAACGGACTCGGGTTCAACCACCTACCCGAGTCTTACAACTTCCAGGGTAGCGGCGGAGGCCTGTCTTGCCCGCCAAACAGTTTATCCTTAGAGAGCGGGATTGGGATGATGAACGGACATTTGGCAGGCAACATGGAGGGAATGGGCCTGGCGGGACACTCCATGTCTCATCTGTCGGCCAACAGTGGGCACTCCTATATGGGGAACTGTACGGGATCCACGGGGAGCGAGTATCCCCATCACGACAACTCAGCCTCGCCCCTGCTGTCCGGCGGCGGAGTCATGGAGCCGCATCCCGTTTACTCCAGCACGACTTCGGCGTGGGCGCCCGCGCCGTCAGCTTCCCTTAATAACGGGGCGTCTTACATTAAACAGCAGCCACTGTCTCCGTGCAACCCCGGAGCAAACCCTTTACAGCCGAGCTTACCGACGCACAGTTTGGACCAGTCCTATCTGCATCAGAACGGACACAACACGACCGACCTACAAGGTACATTTTATTTACAGAAAAAATAACCAGTATGTAAAAACTTTTATGCACTTTTACTCATGAAAAAAAATCCATTTGCAATTCTGCTTTGTGAAAGTACATTAAAGCCGAGCTATAAAGTAATTTCCGACATCATTACCAATAAATACTAAAATACCAAAATGCGCGTATAATTTTGTTATATTTAATTACATTCCTGCTGCTTCTTTGCGTGTAATTTCTCGAGTGTATCCTGTTCCTCTTCCGGGACTCGCCTTTAAAACGCTGCCAGTGTAGACTCCAGTTTAGCAGCGCGCGCGGCGCCCTGTCCGGTGGGAATCGCGTGCGAGCACGGCGCTGTCAATTAACAGAAAGATCTCCCACCCTGAAGTCAACCATGCAGCCCTTCCACACTTACTCCCTGCAGGCGGTGTAATCAGCCCAGCCAAAATAGATACGGCTGTCATTAAATGCTACACGAAACCAGCGGCTTCAGAACGACACCCACAGTCAACACTGGGATCAATTTAAAGTTCGCAGATGTTTTTTGCTTTGCATCGCGTTTGGAACAAATCCGACTTCGGGGGCTTAAAACAACAGCTTTAACGTGTTGTCGAGAATTGCTCAGATTAAACACAACAGCAAAGCTTTGAGTCTGGAGCTACCTTCGTGTTCAAAAAGAATTATGAAGTTGAAATTGATCTTTCCGAAAATGCATGCAACAGTAATAATAATAATAATAATAATAATAATAATAATAATAATAAAAAATATATATAATACTAGATTATTATTGTTATTATAATATAATAATAATTATTATTATTATTTTATTAAATAAGTCACGGTAATATTTTACTCCTGAATTACAATTATAAACCAAAACTCTTTTCATTCACTGTAAACATTTTATTATAACTGCCCAAAATGTTCATACTATTATTTTTCTGATTTCATAAATTTATTAAAAAACAGGCATGCCTTTAATAAACTAACGAAGACGCATTCTTTGTGTGTGATTTCCTTCCCGTAGGTATTCCCAGGTACCACTCCCAATCTCCGAGCATGTGCGACCGGAAGGAGTTCGTCTTCTCTTTCAACGCCATGACATCTTCAACGATGCATTCACCTGGAAGCGGCTCTTATTATCATCATCAACAAGTCGCCTATCAGGACATCAAGCCTTGTGTGATGTGACAGCACTGGTAATGAATTAAAGACTAATTCAACACTGATGAAGGAGCCACTGAGCCTCTGCGGTGGGAAAAAACAAAACAACACACAGGCCTGAAAGGAGAAAGGAGCGCATTCGCTGGAAAAGAAGGAGAAAAAGGACAGCGGCGCTCATAATGAGAGGCTACAGCCATATAACCATGATGCAAACTCGGTACAGAAACATGGACAGGAGAAAAGCCGGGTACCTTAACCGTCTCGGGTGTGTAAGATGATAAGATGATGTGTGCCAAATTTATTCAAGCTATTTCCAAATAAGACTGCGCAAGAACTCATGTGCATCTCAATGCAAAAAAAAAGAAAAATAGAAAGAAAGAAAGAAAGAAAACCCGCTTGGTACTAACTCTGCTGGCGGATGGATACCACTTGAGTGTAGATTATGAGTGACTCTCCGTGTTATCATTCCGGGAACCAGGATTTGAATTTTCTTTTTCAGTGAAAATTGTATTACGATTTTTTTTTAAATATAGGCTTATATAAATAGTATAAATTTCATCCAGGACATGCTGTTCGATAGCTATCATATAAAATTCAATTTGAATTCTAAATCTAATTCTAATCAGTGCAAGACAAAGTGTAAAGGTTCATTAGGTTATCACATGGAAGCAAAACGAAGGCACTTTTAAACCTTAAAGCGCAAACTTTATTTATTCTGTTTATATTTGGATTGTATAATTATAGCCATAGTATTGATCGCTTTATCGGCAATATTTGCCCAGACGCTGTCTTATTCTTCGGTGTAAACAGAAAATGAAGGTTAAATGTAAGCACTGTTTTTTTTTTTTGTTTGATTGGTGTTTTATTTTTTTTGTATATCCGTATTGACACGAGTCATTTTCCAGCACTGTAAAAAAATGTATATGGTGTAGGTTATATCTTTTTTTTTTAAGTAGGCATCTTTTACTTTCTATTTTCGTGTCTTTAGACATTAGGTCATCTACACACGATATGTATAAAAAAAATTGTATAAAACAGTAATGGCATGCAGTTGGAATTAAACTGTTCAAAATTATACGCATCAAATTTTCAGGTTTTCTAAGATAATTCGATTTCTTTTTGTCATGCGGTCGTCGGATTGCCTTCGGGGATGAAAAAAAATAGCACGTAGGAATAAAAACAGCCCTTAAAAATGTAGACAAACGTTTCACTTTAATATATACGACGTATAAAAAATGTTTTAAAATGGATAAGTGATTATTATTAATAATAATAATATTATTAATATTATTTATTTATTTAACTACTTACTTTTCAAATCAAAACGCGTCCCATTAACAGCGCATTTAATGAATACATTAATTATATCAATTGCACGCACTTTTCGGATTGGAGGAAATTAACCCTTTAAATCCTACGAAACCAGGGAGAAACCCAAAAAGCAAAGGCAGAGAGAGAACACGAGTGTGTGCCACATGTTCTTTTGCAGATATCCTACTTCTGTCTTTAATAAAATGTTTCGGATAAAATGTCGGTCAAAATGAAAATGTAATATAATACAAGCGGTGACCAAGTTCGTATTATTATTATTATTATTATTATTATTATTATTATTATTACTACTATTATTATTATTACTATTATTATTATTATTATTACTATTATTATTATTACTACTAATACTATTATTATTATTACTATTATTATTATTACTATTATTATTACTACTATTATTATTATTACTATTATTATTATTATTATTATTATTATTACTATTATTATTATTATTACTACTACTACTATTATTATTACTATTATTATTATTATTATTATTACACGAACCCGTGTTTGAGTCGGCATGTCTTCAGCTGGACATGGATGACAGCACCGAGGTTTTCTTTTCTATTTCTTGCTTTATTTAACATCATGTCGTTAATGTATAAAGTAAATATTCAGATCCTGTACCAGTACAGATCTAAACGCTGCACTCAAACTCAAACTCAAACGCTTATTTCCGAATAACCTGCAATATACCTTCTTTTATAATATTATGTTCTTCCTTTTTTTAAGAGGACACGGTTCAGGGAACTTTGACAATAACCCACCTCCGGAGATTTACATTATGGTTTAGTGTTTTTTAACTTTGCTGATGTGGTCACTTCTTATTTTACATTTAGACACAAAATCAAGCGCCGATTGTTTCCCCCTGGAGTTTGTGCACCACCTAATGGCTACGTGCTGCAGGAACACTGGATTACTGTGTTTAAATTCAACAACAACAACAACAACAACAACAATAATAATAATAATAATAATAATAATAATAATAATAATAATTTTCATGTCGGAAAAAATATTTCACAAAATTTTATAAATTGTTATAAATTTTCACACATTTTAATTTTGCATATAAGTAATTTTGTCTAAATATAAGAATATAAAAACCATGTGAGGGAAAAAAAAACAAAATAATGCATCATTTATCCTGTAAAATTTCAACAACCATGCCCAATAGTCCTAATAATAGCAACAATATTATTATTATTATTATTATTAATAATAATAATAATAATAATAATAATAATTTTCATGTTGAAAAAAAATATTTCACATTTTTATAAATTGTTACAAATTTTCAAACATTTTAATTTTGCATATAAGTAATTTTGTGTAAATATAGGAATATAAAAACCATGTGAGGGGAAAAAAAACAAAATAATGCATCATTTATCCTGTAAAAGTTCAACGCCCATGCCCAATAGTCATAATAATAACAACAATATTAATAATATTAAGACATAATAATAATAATATGTTTTTTATGCATAAATGTGATTTTCTTTCACATATTTTCATATATAAGTACATTTGTGTAGGCTATATAAAGGAATATAAAATACATGCAGGAAAAATACATTTACATTTATGGCGTTTAGCAGACGCTCTTATCCAGAGCGACTTACAAGAGTGCTTAGTCAATAACTTGGAGCTAAAGCTAAGGCTGGTAGACCTGAATTCAAGCTACTTTAAGCTGTGATACTGCTAGAATTTTAGTCATGTACTACCTGTTAGACGTTATAAGTCCCAGAACCCAAATAATAAAAGTACATAATGATAAAAATCATTTATCATTTATCATGTAAAGTGTAAAGGTTCAATGCCAACGCTCAATAATAATAATAATAATAATAAGCAGCAGAATAAGATGTTTTTTAATGTTTCAATTTAAAACAGAGGGTTTAAAAAATAACATTGGACGTTATCCAATTTCAGTGTATTTCCCAAAAAACATGATTTAAATGGCACAGAAGACACTACATGGTTGGACAACTCAGCTATCCATCTAACACGGATACACTTTATGGGTAAAATATATCTTTAGTTAGTGTCGACAACCAAAATCCATAATCCATGTTTATAAGGTTTAATGGACTGCGACTTATGGACATAAATCTAGAAACGGCAGAATTAGCCAACATTTCCCCACTTTCATCCAATAACAGCTGTTACAATCCATCGCCTTGTACTATAAGTGAATAAAAGTCATTTTGGGCTCATGAGGCACGTCGGAGCTTAGTGTTAGACGAAAGGAAACACACTGTAAGGCCCACGTGGCTCTGGAGTCCAGCTGGGAAAAGGAGAGAGGGAGCGAAAGGGGGAGAGGAAGGAAGGAGGGAGAGAGGGAGGAGGGAAGAAGGAGCGGGGTGCAACAAGCACTCCAGCAGCCCATATCATCTCGCTGCATTATCTTTATCATTTGTCAAGACTATTTCACTGAGTGAAACTGACGGAATAACACTCTTCTAGGTTAATGTTCACCAGGGCAGCCAGGGCATGTTGCCTCCTTGCATCCAGACCACACAATAATCTGATGATGATGTTAACCAGAGCTGAAGCGAATCAAATTCCTGTGTGATTCGTTCAAAAGCAGTGGAACACATTATGAATCACATTATTGAATCTATTCATTTGAACAGTAAATGAAAATTCTGTAGGCTGGAGGCTTGATTAAATCCTTGCACATCGATTCTATACGATCTATAAAACAGACACTAGTTAAGGCAAAACGAGACGGTTTCTTTTTATTTTATTTAAAAGATGTTTTGTTGATCATGATGATATTCTGGTATGGAGTCTGAGAGCACTGGTCTGAAAATGCTCCAATTTTACATTCTTGTCTAATTCAATACAAAAATTTTCGTTACAAATTATAATATCAACAACAACTAGAAACTGTAAAAGCAGAATCTTAGAAATATTTGCACGGATGTCAGGGTTACTTAGCGTTTCATATGTTCCCTTTTTGTTTTGTATGAGATCATGACAATGTCTGATCACACGCTTCAACAGAAGGGATTAGACATGAGGAAAATCTGAACTTTGGTACAAAGCAGTTAACTTGGTCAAGAGCACACATTTTGCTTATATTTAAATACAGTACAAAACACAGAATTCTGAATTATTAAATATTATTTATTTATTGAAATAATTAAATCAAGATATTGAACATTTACTTAATAATATATATATATTATTGATATAAATATTATAAATAAATATGTCAGTCAGTCATTATCTGTACCAATTATTCCCAGTTACGGGGTCACGGGGGAGCCGGTGCCCAGCCGGCAACTCTGAGCGCAAGGGCAGGAACCAACCCTA
>JAOVVG010000037.1:33240340-33259735 GCA_028566375.1 Leptodoras nelsoni | reverse complement strand
CACAGATGGGTTAAATGTGGAGGTTGCATTTCACTGTGTGCAAGCACAAGTGACAAATATGTCTCACTTTGTCTTTGACTTTGTCCGGGTTCGATCCCCAGGTGGAGCGGTCTGAGTCCTCTGAGCCCCATGTCCTCCCCGTGTCCACGTGGGTTTACTCCGGGTCTACTTCCTCCAACAGTCCAAAGACATACACGTTAGGTTGATTGGTGTCTCTAAAGTGGCCCTAGTGTTTGAGTGTGTGTGTGCCCAACGATGGATTGGTGCCATGTCTAGGGTTGTTCCTTGCGCCCTATGCTGCCAGCTAGGCACCGGCTCTCCCGCGACCCTGATCAAGAAAATGTATGAATGAATGAATGGATGCTTAAATGTTCATGCAGTTAGGCATATTGGAAAGTTTTTGTGTTTGATACGCCAACAGTGGCAGCCTGTGGTGATGCTTGGGCTTGAACATTCTAGTCAGTAACCCAACCCCTTAACCATTGAACCACCCCTGCCCGCAGATCGAGGCGTTTGTTTTGACAAGATGCTTCTGTACACTTGAGATTTCAGTCTACCATCAACATGTAACAGTGTACCGTAACTGAGCCAGATCTGCTCTCAGTGTTCTGATTGTAAGATAAAATATTACACATTTTTACATTTTTTTATTTTGTTTATCAGAACAAGGCGAGGACGAAGAAGAGAGAGTGATCACATGCCGACCAGAGACAGCAAAAACACAAAAGCAGCCCTTAGAAGATGCAGAAGCCACGAAGGAAAATAACGCTGCATTCCCTTGCTGGCAAAAAGGCTGTAACAAAGTCTTGACATCATCTAGCGCCCTCCAAACACACGTCAACCACTTCCACAGCCAGAGACTTCAAATGCCGATTTCAGACCGCCACGTCTACAAATACCGTTGCAGTCAGTGCAGCCTTGCCTTTAAAACTGCTGAAAAGCTGCAACAGCATTCTCAATACCATGCCATCAGGGCTGCCACTATGTGCTGCCTGTGCCAACGAAGCTTTCGAACAATACAGGCCCTGCAGAAGCACTTAGAGACTAGTCATCTAGAGCTTAGTGAGATCCAGCTACAGCAGCTCTGTGGCAGTCTGTTGATGACTGAAGATCTCTTAGCCTCTGAAGACCAAGGGCTTGATGAAGAACAGGGAACATTTGAGGAGGAAAAGGTGAAAGAGGATGAAGAAAGTGACCTGGAGGAGAAAATAAGCCCGTCTCATAGTGTATTGAGTTTCGCTCGAGAAGATACTGAACTCAATCCAAAGCCGTCAGTTGTGCCTCTGAGAAAAGGGCCAAACCTCTCAACAGAGAAATTCCTGGATCCATCAAGACCCTTCAAATGCACCGTGTGCAAGGAATCTTTCACACAAAAGAACATTCTCTTGGTGCACTACAACTCTGTCTCACACTTGCACAAAGTGAAGCGTTCGGTACAGGATTCCTCGGCTGCCTTGCCAGAGTCCGTCAGCAGCAGTGCCGACCACAAACCCTTCAAATGTAGCATTTGCAGCGTAGCGTACAGCCAGAGCTCCACCTTAGAGATTCACATGCGATCCGTACTACACCAAACCAAAGCTCGTGCAGCCAAACTTGATTCATCAGCAGCCAGCTCGACGTCTGTTAACCCTTCGCTTCATAAAGTAGTTTCAGACAATGCCACAGCCAGCTCGCCTACAGTCCTGAAGCCTACAAACGCTATGAACAGCGTGAGTTGTACTACTTCAGTTCTTGACCAGAGTCAGTTAAAGCACCAACTGAGCAATGAACACAATGTCGTGTCATCAAGCCAAACCATCAGCATTTCTTCACTATCTGAGGAGAGTAAAAAGAAACCAATGGTAGATGTAATGTCAACAACAAACCAACATAAACTGTTACAACAGCAGCAATTACAGCAACAACAGTTAGTCCAGGCTCAAGCACAGATCCAGCAGGAGCTGCAAAAGAAAGCAGCACTTCTTCAGTCCCATTTGTTCAATCCAGCACTTCTTCACCATTTCCCCATCACAACAGATACTCTGCTTCCACTGCAGCAGCAACAGCAACTGCTGCTTCCATTTCTCATCCCAGGAGGCGAGTTTCAGATTAGCCCTGAGCTAAATCTAAAGGGTTCAGAGTTAAACCTCAGCAAAGCAAAACCTGGAGCACCTGAAAATTGTGCTGAGCCATCCCAGCAGGATAGCCTTATCTCCTCTTGTAAACAGCCACTGAACGGAGTTGCAGCTGGTACTTCCCAGGACAGTGGTCCTGTTCCTCAACAAGCTGATGAACACATACTCACGTTTGATTCTCAGATTCACAAAGGCATGGACGAAAGCAGTAATAAAGACACAAAGGAGCTGTGTAAACCCACCTCACATAATAATATTGGTGATTTCAAAGCACAAGATGAGGTTGAGGATGAGCTTGAGGATGAGGATAGTGGAGAATTCTTCACACATTTAATTCCACCAAGGGTAGCTCATGATGCACCTGGGAATGTTTCAAAAGCTTTGCTGGAGAACATAGGGTTCGAGCTAGTAATGCAGTTTAATGAAAATAAGCAGCAGTATCAGAGAACTCGGACTGAGGTTGTGCCAAACGGACAGACAAAGTTCAACACCAAAGAGGTGCATCATGCAGACTCTGTTGGAAAGCTAGAGTGTGAATCCTGTGGGAAGCTTTTTTCAAATGCATTGATACTAAAGAGCCATAAAGAGCATGTTCACAAATATATTTTGCCAATACAGTCAGTAGAGAAATTTGCCAAAGACTACAGAGAACAATATGACAAGATCTTTCCTTTTACTTCTTCAACTCCTGACACGTCTGCCTCTTTACCTTCCCCTGGTTCACCTCCACTCCCTCCGGCAGATCCGACTCAAAAGAAAGCTGTGTCGTGCATTCCTGCCCCTACAACCACAGTTACTCCCCCTAGTGTCTCAACACCCCAAGTCCCATTAGCTACAATCCCCTTACCCATTGACTTGCCACTTTTCCCTCCACTCCTCATGCACCCCATTCCCCTACCAGGTCTGCCCCCTCAACTACCTGTACATCTACCACCAGTCGAGGCTGGTCTGACATCTGACTTGGCCCAGCTTTATCAGCAACAGTTAACTCCTTCCATGTTGCACCAGCAGGGTAAAAGACCTCGAACCAGGATCACTGACGATCAACTAAAAATTCTGCGGCAGTACTTCGACATCAATAACTCCCCAAATGATGACCAGATCCAAGACATGGCGAACAAATCTGGCCTGCCAAACAAAGTTATAAAGCACTGGTTCAGAAACACGCTGTTCAAGGAGCGTCAGCGCAATAAAGACTCCCCGTATAACTTCAATAACCCACCGATAACAACCTTAGAAGAAGTCAAAGTGGATTCCAGGCCATCCTCTCCTGAACTTCCAAGATATGAGATGTCAGGAGGAAAGAGGTCCTCAAGGACCAGGTTTACTGACTACCAGTTAAGGGTCCTTCAAGACTTTTTTGATGCAAATGCCTACCCTAAAGATGATGAATTTGAACAACTGTCAAACCTACTGAACCTTGCTACTCGTGTGATTGTGGTCTGGTTTCAAAATGCTCGTCAGAAAGCCAGGAAAAGCTTTGAAAACCAAGGAGAGGGAGGAAAAGACATCGAGCTGCGAGAGCTTTCTAACGACCGCTATATTCGTACTGCCAACAGCAGCTATGAGTGCAAGAAATGCAACATGGTGTTTCAACGCATTTTTGATCTTATCAGTCATCAGAAGAAAGTGTGCTATAAAGACGATGATGACATATTCTGTCATCCTGAGCTTGTGTTGGATCTTAAACCTCACAGTCCTAAACCTGACACCTCAAGCCTGAATCTACCACCCTCCAGTTCTAGCCTCTCAAACTGTACTGAGCTAAGCACAGACGGAAATTCTACTGACAAAGACCAGTCAGACCCTGACACTGTGTCTGATTCCCTTACTGAGGATCTTAAACCGATAACAGAAGCATCTGAACATTGTCTTGAAAATTCAAAGCTTGAAGCAACATATAAACAGACAAAGCTTCCTAATGAAGAGAATATACAGTCATCCTCTAAAATTCAATCTCCATCCCCTCTGCATCAACAGCAACAGACTAACCCATCTATCACCCAGACAAGCCCAGTTCCATCGCAGAATTCTCAGATGAGTTCAGCAAGTCCTTCTGCTCAGCAACAACACCCCAGTCAAGCACAACAGATGACTCCTTATCATTGCATTCAGTGCAAATTGAGCTTCCCATCTTTTGAACATTGGCAAGAACATCAGCAGATGCACTTCCTTGTTGCTCAGAATCATTTTGTTCCTCCACAATTCCTGGACCGCACCATGGATATCCCCCTTATGCTTTTTGACTCAACTAATCCTCTGATGGCCAGGCAGGTGCTTTCTGGAGCTTTTCCACAGATCGCGCTCAGTTCATCTACAGCCATTCCTGACTCAACTGTAAATTCCTTGAAGAGGAGGCTCGAGCCCAAATCAGGAACTAGTGCTGTGGAAAATGATTGGGAGCACAGCGGGGATGATTCCCAGAGAGACAAGCGAATGAGGACAACCATCACCCCAGAACAGCTGGAGATATTATACCAGAAATACCTCTTGGATTCCAATCCAACACGGCAAATGCTGGACAACATTTCCCAGGAAGTGGGTCTCAAGAAGAGAGTGGTTCAGGTGTGGTTCCAGAACACTCGAGCCCGCGAGCGAAAAGGCCAATTTCGTGGCCTGGGTCCAGCTCAAGCCCATCGACGCTGTCCGTTCTGTCGTGCACTATTTAAGGCACAAACTGCCCTTGATGCTCATATACGTTCACGGCATTGGCATGAAGCAAAGAATGCGGGATTCAGCATGGCAGTAGCTGGTATGACCCAAGAGCACGAGGGCTCTCAAATGAAAATGGATTTGTTCAATTTTTCTAACTCTTTACAGATGCCAAACACAGGTGAGGGGCTGAATGGTCCAGACTCTCTAACTTGTAAAAGCATGGATCTGTCCTCGCATGATCAGGATCCTAGTCCAAAGCCCCTAATAAGCGGAAGGTCGAATGGCTTAGAAGGATCATCCACCTCAGTCCAACAGTTTTTTGAATGTGGCAACCTAGATAACCACAAAGGTACTTCTGCGAACCCAGTCCCTAATGGAACCATTACTGATGAAGAAAATTACTCTGAGGGAAAACAGAACAACACTGATCACTTGTCCTGCAGTTCTGAGAGAGAGGCTTCTTCAGAAAATGAAGACAAGATGTCCTCAGGGCTGGTTAGTCCTGCAATGAGTTTCAATGCAAAGGATTATGATAATGATTTGGTCTTGGATTACAGTGAGAACTCGAGCTTAGCTGACCCTGCCTCCCCCTGTCCTGGAGGATCCAACAGTCAAAGCATAGACAATGACAGGCTGGGTCAAAAACGCTATCGCACTCAGCTAAGCAACTTGCAAGTCAAAGTGCTTAAAGCTTGCTTCAGTGACTACAAAACCCCTACCATGTTAGAGTGTGAAGCCTTGGGAAATGACATGGGGCTACCCAAGAGGGTAGTACAGGTGTGGTTTCAGAATGCACGTGCCAAGGAGAAAAAGGCCAAGCTCAGCCTTGCCAAGCAATTTGGCACAGGGAGAACATGCACTGAAAGGCCCAAAACAGAATGTACACTGTGCAGTATTAAGTACAGTGGTTGTTTGTCTGTACGGGACCATGTCTTCTCCCAGCAGCATCTTGCAAAAGTAAAAGAAGCCCTAGGCGGACAAATAGACAGAGAGAGGGAGTTTGTAGATTTCTCAAGTGTTCGTCATCTGATGACAGAACAAGAGATGAATAATCTAAAAAAGGCAAATGGGATCATGGCAGTTGTACAAACACAGTCTGCAGAGAGTTCAACAGCCTCCAGTCACACTACCCCAAACCTACTGACTACTGGTTTACCCGGGACTGGCAGCAAGTCATCAGCAAGCTCTTCCTCAAGAAAATCAGGTATTATATAAATACATTATCTCTTCTGAAATGAAAATGTTATTGTTAAATGTATCAAAACATGTTTTATACATTTTTTTCCTTATGAACTGGTTCTAAAAATGTCATTTTTATTACTTTGTATAGATCCTGTTGATCCCCCTTCAGATGGACTGATCAGCAAACCTAGTACATCATCTTCATCCAGGTCAGCCGCCATTGGCCAAACCTCAGTCAATGCAAACAACTCTGTCTCACCCCCAAAGCCTGTAGAGTCAGAACTGCAGCTCCAGCTGTCCAAAGAGAGCAACTCTGAAAATGGCAGGAATCCCTCTGAAAGGCTTGAAAAAGCTTCCCCTGATAGTGCTACTCATTCAAACTCTTCTATCAGTAAGAAAAAACAAGACTCTTTAACACCAGCTGCATCCACACCAAAACCTGTTAAGGACTACAACATCGATCTGGGTCAGCTCCAGGCTCTACAAGCAGCAGGGAACCTGGATCAGTCTCCCTTGCTCCCGAATCCCCTCCTTCCCTGTCTTATGCCAGGATTCCCTCCAATGTTCTCTCCACAGATTCCCACAGCTCTGACAGGAAACTTCCTGCAGCCCATGTTCGGCATGGATGGCATGTTTCAGTATAGCCCAGTCCTGCCACAGGCTTTAATGGGTTTGTCCCCAGGCTCCATTCTCCAACAATATCAGCACAATTTGCAGGGTGCACTAATGCATCATAGGCTGCAGCTCCAAAAAAAACAACTATTGCAGGAATCACAAAAACCAAAAGCTAGCCAAATCTCTGCTTCACCATACTCTCAGGACATGGCTTATAACAAAGACCTTGTCTTGAACTTATCCAAACCAGAAGAGAAGCAGACCAGCTCAGACGGAGAAGGTTCCGCCTCCTTTTCCTCTGGCACCACTAAGCAGTTGGATGATAGCTTCCTAATCAGCCAATGTATCGTCTCTAAAGGGACAAGAGAAGGAGGTAAGGATGTTTGTCTGTATGACTGCCTTGCCTGTGGGATCTCTCTCAATGTAGAAGAGCTCATCCAGCACCTGGAGTGCCGTCAGCACAGACAGAGAGCAGTGGAGCACCTGAATGCCAAAGAGCATGCCTCTCGCCTCTTACCTCACGTTAGTCCCTCATCTACCTCGCAGCCAAACCCTCCCAGCAACCCAATATCCCCTTCGAAATCTCTGCCCAAGCAGTCTGCTTCAGAGAGTCCTTCTGCCATCTCCTGCCTATCCAGACCAACAGATCACCATTCCCAAACTCCATCAACTTCTACAGCTTTATCTGGGGCCGCACAATCGAGTTGTACCCCAGCTTCTCCTTCAGTACAAGTTTCCTTACACTCAACTGTTACCTCAAGCCTGAATGGCAATGTAATTAGTTTAAAAGCAACAGACTCTGCTAATGGGTGTTACACCAGTAATGGAGCAGCAGAGGAGAAAAAGTCCACATAGTATCCTGCAGCCGGAGGCTACATGCAGACTATTGCAGTTATAGCTGTAATTTTATCTGCCTTGCTGCAGACTTATTGTGTTGGTTAAAAAAAAAAAAGAGGATGACTGGAAAAGAAAACACAACGATGGAAGAAAGCTAGAGAAAACACGGAACAAGAACCTAGTGATAGTTTGAAAGACTTTTAAACAGACTGGATCCTGGATAAGGATACCTTATGTTTCCAATGCTTGTAACCAAAAAAGTGTCAGTAGAATGTTTTCTCACGTCAATATGCTGGTCAATTTAAACTTGAGAATACGTCAACACTGTTTGGAAACCGAAACGTGCACAGCTAAGGACTGGAGTAGAACCTAAGATGGTTTTATAATTACCGAATGACTAACTAACCAAAAGTCTGTTTGTTCGTCGATATGTTTTTAAATACACTTACACAAAAATGAGTTTTACCACCATTTCCATGTTAAAAAAAGTAATGTAATATGGGCTCACTAAACTAATGTAACGTGTTATAATGTTGTCTACTCTCAGGTCAACATGTATTCATTTTCTGCTACTGAGCATCGGTGTTTGAAGAAAGTAGTTCCGATGCATAGCGACAGAAAAAATCGCCCCAAAAAAAAGGTGTTAGTATTGGAAATGTTAAAACCTGGTTTGTCATTGAATCTTATAAATGTTTTTTTTTTATATCGGACAAACGTTTGTCCGGACACAAAGAGTAATGCAGACTTTAATTGTGAGCAAAAGGATAGATTTTTATGGGGTTTGGGGGGAATATTGTGTTAATGATAGAAACATGTATTGACATTTTGGTGTTGCGTAGATTGTTGAATTCAATGACTTATAAGTAAGTGTATGGTAGATTTAAAAGAAATGACTTGTATATTTAATTTTTGTACCTGCCCAGTCAAAGACACTTGAGGTTGCTTCCAGCCATGCCAATGTTAAAATTTTACATTTGATCCCTTCTATTGTAGTTCAACATTGTTACTGTACAACCTTCCCTCCTGCACTGAGCCAAGTGAAAAGACCATATCTGTAAAAGGAATTTACGTCGCTGCAGATTGAAGAAACGTTCTTCGTTTTTGGTTGTCTTTTACACTCCTTTTTCATTTCTGCACTTAAACTTTTTTACCCTCTTTAACTGCAACTCCCTCTTTTTTTACTTTGAAATGTAGTTTCTTACTCCTCTTTAACAATTAACAATGTCATTTTTTTCTGAATGTTTCTGCACTTGCCATATATGGTGACAAGAACAATAATGTAACTGATGAATACAATAACTCACAGTATTGCTTTAATGGAAAATCCAAAGATAAAGTACCATTGGTGCATACAAAGGATGGGGAAAATCTCTATATTTGAGAAAAAAAAAAATATTACTGTTTTTAAGGAATGGAAACCTTTTTAGATGATGGAGCCAGCTAGGAGAAAACTGTTTAAACTTAGAACATTTGTGACCTCGTATATAAAACAAAAAACCGAAAAACCAAAAACCCTGAAGCCTCTTTGCTGAGGGTATGGGACAGAACCGTAGTTCAGCCATTGCAGTTTGTAAAATAGATGGAGATTGTTCACTTTAATGTCTCCGTGACTGGCCTGTCATTTTTGTCAGTTTGTTTGTCCTTTTTTTTTTGGTTGTCTGTTCTATTAAATGTACCGGGGATTATTTTTGACGAAACACAGTGTGCTGCTAATGTAGTTTTGTATTGACACTAAGATGCATGCTTGATTTCGCTTTTTTGCTGAAGCTTTAATGACTACAGACGGTAGCCAGAGTCTCCTGTCCCTTCATCTCGCTGCAGCTCTGCCCACAACACTCCAAGACTACTGTGAAGACTGTGAATTAATATCCACGAATATCCGTGTTGTTTTCTCCTCTTCAGAACAACCAATGTTCAAAACTGAACCAACAAAATGTTTAAAAAAAAACCAATGATGTTATATTTATACAAAGTTTGCATTCCAAATATCACGATTTCTTTTTTTTTTGATTCCATGTTCTCCTGAGTAGGGGAGCGTTCCGTGTCCTGTCATATCCGAGTCTGGACTTATCGTGAAAGACTCTTGTTTACTGTATGTGCTCCTGGGAATGTTGTTACTGTTGCAATTTGCCAAATAATGTACATGTTCATTATGCACTTGTGTTTATCTTGCGAGTCGTTGGGCTAGTGTCTCTCCCGTCCTCTCTTATACCAAGCATTCAAGTTCAATAAAGTCTGTTTCATTTTACTAGACCATCATTTAGTTCTGGTCCGATTTGCTCTTACCGGTTTTGCTTGCTTTGACTTGATTTGTTAATGCTTATCAGTAAAGGGGAAGGGATGGCTCAGTGGTTAAGATGTTGGGTTAATGAATAGAAGGTTGGGGGTTTGGGGTTCAAGCCCCACCAGCACCACCAAGCTGCCACTGTTGGGCCCCTGAGCAAGGCCCTTAACCCTTAACTGCTCAGCTGTATAAATAAGATAAATGTAAGTCACTCTGGATAAGAGTGTCTGCCAAATGCCATAAATGTGAATGTAAATGTAAACCAGAGAACTGTACGATAGACCTGTCGGAAAACGGCGATCGGCAAGAGAATTGGAAATCAATGGAGGTTAACCGAGACAAAATCAATGGCGCTCGGGTTCACACTGAAATTCAAGTTCATGTGCGAGTGTGTGTGGGCTTTTTCATGCTTTTATATCGTAACGGGGACCGTGATAAAAATATCCGACAGTTCTGTTTGACTTTGTTGTCAAGAGCAGAACTGTAGCTTTGATATAAAAAATAGACTAAAGGTTCGTTTTTTGGTTAGTAGAGATAGGGGTGGATTTAGGGATTTAATTTAGGATTAATAAGAGCATTAATTAGGTATTAATAATAATATTATTACATATTAATTAATCTGTAATGGCAAAGGAAAGTCTTCACAAGGATAGCAAGACAAACGTGTATGACATTGTTTTGCACGTCGTCCAAGGCTGTAACTGCAGTTAAATAGAATGCGGACGTTTATCTGGGTTTTGCGTGAGTGTGTGTGTGTGTGTGTGTGTGTGTGTGTGAGTGTGATTGCCTGTTGGGGTGCTGGGAGATGTGGTCTAAATTACATCTCACCTCCGAATGATTTCTTCGCATCTCATTAAGAGGGAAGGCAGAGGGGAAAGGGGGAGGGGGGCGATGCTGTGGGGGAACACTAGAGACAAGCGCTTCGGTTGAAAGAGAGCGGTTGATTGTGTTTGTAAGAGAGCAGTCAGTCACAGGCACTTTGTTTCCACATCAGCGCCTTCAAAAAGGCTTTGAAATCAAATACCGATCCGATAGGATCAGACATCCACGCAGAAATGAAAGTCAGCTAGAGAATCATGGGTAATGGGGAAAAAAAATATCCACGATGGATGAAATTTTACTTACTAGCAAGATGATTTTAATACCTGCACTCATAAGACGCACTGGGTTTAATCCAGGGCCAATGTTCAAATTTAATCAATACACACCCATTATGGCTTGGCTTTGGGGAAGGAAAGCGTGCCCCCCTACACCCCCCACCTAATGAGTCCTTAAGCTGTTTATCCCCTCATCAGCATCACAAGACAGAGATGAGTCTGTACTGAAAGGGGGGTTGACCAGCAGGAAGAGTGTCATTGGCTACTGCAGAAGGTTAATTGACTTTGTGTTTAACATGCTAAATTATTCCAGTCTGCCTGCATGGCATTAGCATTAGAGGACCTCTCTTACTGCCGAGGTCAGCCAAGACCAGTCGTTAATTAAACTAGTGACATTTAACCAGATGAGTTTCCTTTGAGCGAGGATGATATTATTAATATTAACAGCCTCGTGTGAATAGGAGCTGTTCACCGGGTGTGTTTTGTAATAGTACAAGCCAGATTCGGATCGTCTTTATGCGGCAAGGTTTTAAAAAACGCTTCGGAGCCCCTGACGCAGAGATAACCGCAGAGCTCGGTGATATGGCAGACATTTTGTTTCTGAAACTGGGTGTTTTGGCAGACATGTTGTGCCTGAGCAGTGTGTGGCTAAAACAAAAACAAATGGTGCAAGATATCCAACCGCTTGCTACAAATCCGATTGTAGGAAAGAGAAACTAAAATGAAGATCTGGAGGTAATTGATGTTCTGTAGGACGTTTGGACGGATGTCACGAGGAGCTGTTCGTTCTCTTCATTTTGTGGCACAGCCCTGTAAAACGATGATGGATGGATTTTAATTTCACAGCGCATGCTGATCAGTGGGTGAAATACATCTCGAGCGATTAGTGAGCGCAGGTATAAGTGCTCCTCGTGTAAGCAGCAGTCAGAGGAAGCACAAAAAGGAGCATGCTGCATGACTGTAACCCTTCCTCCCTCCCTGCTTCCATCCCGGCATCCCCCTCCTCCTCTCTCTGGTATTAATATTGGCCAAGACAGGACCATGGTGGTGATTTCAGCTCCTCTCTGCCTCTGATAGATGGCTCTTGCTGATATATGATCTATGATGCATGTGCAGAAAGGCCAGCTCATCTTTATGCATGAGCCTCGCAATGTCATTTCCTTTTAAAGTGGCAGAACCCATATCCTGGCTGTTTTTTGTTCTTTTTCTCAGTGCTAACATATAATTGAAAGATATTGTTCTAGGAATGATGCCTTTCCAATTATTCATAATCCAGTGAATTAATGAAGGTTACAATACATTATACGTGTTTGCATATTGTTGCCTTCTGATCTCATGATATGTTTTGCACAGAAGATTAGCTTGCACTGGCATCACCATTATTTTTCAGTTGAGTCATTAATGAACTGGCCAAGTGTACACTGTGCTCCATGTCGTCTCTCTTCAATGAAGCAGTTTTTCACTTATTATAATGATCTTCTAGGAACCAAGATGCTACACCAGGTCCTGCTCATTAAATCTCAAAAGCACAGTCCTGGTATGATGGCGAGCGGGTGGGGTGTGGGTAACACTCCGTGGTTAAACCTGTACAATAGCACACACTATACCATGTTCAGCCATCATTTTCATTTCAGGAAATTTCCACAACCTGTTTTTTTAACCTCGCTCTGTTTTTATTCACTCTTTCCCTCCGAGAGCATTAGTTCTCTGTATTAGACGTAGGAAGAACCTGCCGCCTATCTGTCTCTGAAATGACTTTTTAATGGCCAACTGGATTTGCTCATCTATCAGAAGCTCGGGCCTTTCCTGATTCTCAGATAAACTGTAATGGATTCGGTCGCTAATGTTCACACAGTCGCCAAGCTTCGTGTGTAGGACGCGAAAGAAGGTTATGTCAAGTAAGAAAAATAGGGTAGAATAAGAAAAACGGTAATAAAGCAGTATAATTATTCGTATAATACATCATTCTGGAGTATTTTACAGAAACCGCATGCACGTTTTTTAATGTGTTTATGGGACTAATGTAATATGTGTATTTTAACTAATATGTTATGGGCTGAAATTGCATGTGGCCTCAAGCAAACACACATGAGATCATGTGAACAATGTGAACAAGTGAAAGCACATTTTACTGTTAGCTATGTCTAGGAATCGTGGCATGAATTTGAATAACTAACACATCATGTTAATAATGTGATCAAGATTAAATAAAATAAAATAAAAGACATTTGAAAAATCAAACACATGCACTATATGGGAAAAGTCTAAAGAAAGAAGAAATTACATGGGAAAAAATCACTGTAAAATAAAATAAAATAAAATAAAAAAGTACAGTAAAATAAAATACGATAAAAAAAAAGGCATTGAAAAATCAAACACATGCACTATATGGGAAAAGTCTAAAGAAGGAAGAAATTACATGAGAAAAACCATTAAAATAAAATAAAATAAATTAAAATAAAAAAGTACAATAAAATAAAAAAGTTAAATAAAATAAAATAAAATAAAATAAGATAAAAAAAGGCATTGAAAAACCAAACACATGCACTATATGGGAAAAGTCTAAAGAAGTAAGAAATTACATGGGAAGAAAATAAAACAATCACTGTAAAATAAAATAATTCAAAATAAAAAAATAAAATAAAATAAAATAAGATAAAAAAAGGCAATGAAAAACCTGCACTATATGGGAAAAGTCTAAAGATTACATGGGAAAAAAATAAAACAATCACTGTAAAATAAAATAATTAAAAATAAAAAAGTACAATAAAATAAAATAAAATTAAAAAGGCATTAAAAAGTCAAAAAAAAAAAAGAGTTTATTGGCTCTCAAAACTTGTAAAATAAATTATTTGACTTTAGATGTGAAAAATAAAAAAATTTAAATAAATAATGACTGGGAAAGAAATTACATGGGGAAAAAATAACTGTAAAATAAAATAAAATAAAATAAAAAAAAAGTACAATAAAATAAAAAAAATGCATTTAAAAACCAAACACATGCACTACATGCGAAAATGAATTTATTGTCTGTGAAAATGTCAAATAAAACCAAATGCTCTACATAAAGAATGATGCGAAAATTCATTTCATTTCACCTACATGTGAAAAATAAAAATGTGTAAAATTACCGAGAAATTACACTAGAAATGAATGCACTAGAAATGAAAAGAAAAGAAAAATCATACCTGCGAAATGAATCAAGAAAACTGATTTTTTATTACACCTGAAACCGACATAACCTGTCTAAAAACCCGTCTGAATCGTTTAAAGTTTGTCCTTGTAGTAGAAATGTTTTTATCGCGTTACTATTATCCATATAACATACATTAACAAAGTGTAAAAACATTAATACTCATCTTCATACTAGTGAGGTTAAGCTCAGCAGGACCAAAGCAGCACGGGTGGGGGGATTCTTTTTATTATTATTATTTTTTTTAGAAAGTGGTCTGTGTGAAATGAGATGCTAATCAGAAGCAGCAGGAGCGTGAACAGGCTGCGCGTGGCCACCGTGAATATCTCACACTGATGCTGATGTGATAAATTATGCTAAATCTCTGACCCTGTGTGTGTAAAGAGCTGAGATGCAGGCGTTGCAGCTGCAGCAGCATGGATGGAGTGAAGATGGATGAACGTGCGTGGTGCGAAGATTAGCAAAGGCTTCAAGAGGCTGAGGTGGAAAATAGTATAGCAGTAAGAGGGGAAATACTGTACGAGCAGGGTGGCGTAGGCCTTACGGGTGGAGTTGGGGAGGGTGTAGGAGCTCATTAACATGAGAAAAGGAGGCTGCATAGTAATAGTAGTAATAGTGAAGCTCTGTCCGGGGTTGATAACAGTGAGAAGTGTGCCAGACAAACATACACTTAATGATACATGACATCTCACCAGGTGGCAGCCAGGCACCACATGTGCTTCTGGAGTTTCTTTCTTTCTTGCTTTCTTTCTTTCAAGTAAATCCGCAGTTTGTGACCTGTATTTGTCACCGCTTCCAGATCTGCTTCATTGTTCACAACAAGGAAGTGATTTGTCTTTTTTCTAATTGTTATTCAGGAATACTGTTGCAATATTATTCCGCATGATATTACACCCCCACACATACACACCCACACACACACACACACACACCGCTCACAATGCCAATGGCAAACCTAATGCAAGAATATTTTAATATAATTTTATATTAGCAACCCCCCCCCCTCCTCCCTCCACACCAACCCCACCTTCCTTTCCATTTCATATATACATCCACGTACTCTACTGTCACTTCTTCATTATGCATGATGGATAGCCCAATTTAAAAAGCTGCTGAGGGAGTCTAATTTAGGCATGAGATTTTTAACGAGATTAAACATCTCACATTCATAGCGAGTAATCGATGCAGACGTTTCTATCATACACACACTTCTCCCCGCTCATTGTTTACACACACATTTAAATACATCCGTCAGGCCGTAATTACATTAAGGTCACAACGCCTGCTTGCTTGGTCACTCTTTTGTTTTAGACTTGTTTAAGTCTAAAGAAGAAGGAGAAGAAGAAGTGCACCCAATTGAAAATTCTGTCTCTTATTTAAAAAAAAAAACTACAAGACAAGGATTCAGATTCCTTTTTATTTACCAGTGTCATTATTGTGTACATGAGCATCACAGCTTTACCATGCTTTACCAGATTCCCTTCCTTTGCGCTGGTTGTTTTGGGCCTGCAGAGAGCGAGGCATGATTTATTTTAGTTATGTGTGGACGTCCAGTTGCAGAATAGCCTATTGTGTTCGTCACAAAAGAGAAAGGCCAGCCTCGGCAGCCGGGCAGATGGCACATTTTAGTATTAGAGACAATAGTGTTCACCCGGACCTCTATTAAAGAACGCACCGAGCTGCATACTAATCACGCATACATTAAATCAGTGGCCACAAGCCACACATCAGGGATTTTACATCTCCTTAACATATAATTTCATGTGGAGTGGAGATAATTTCATATAGCTTGATATGATTATAGGCAACTTCTTTAGTTTCTTTGTCAAAAAATGTTTTTTCTTCTGTGTAAGCAATGCACTGATTAATCTTATGTCACTTATATAAATATAAATATATATATATATATATATATAAAAAATAATAATAATCTGAGTCCCCAAACAAATTTGTTAAAATTGATTTGGCATGGATAAAAAAAAAGAAAAAAAAAGAAAAGGAGCACAGTTGTGAATTTCACTCCAGCCCAAATCCCCATAAGAGCTGCCTTATTTCTATTCCAAAGCATCTTCACTCTCCTCCCCCTTTCAGCAGGTGCAATTTAATGAGATGCAAATGAGACATGCATACAGCCAATCTTATGTGCCATGATTAAGCACAGGATATTAACCATTCTCTCCCTCCTTTTAATTTGGTTAATTCCATCATCTGTTCTGTCCCTTCATCACACAACTGGTGCAACAGTCGTATCCAGGAGGGGGGCGAAAAAAAAAAAAAAAAAAAAGAAGCACAAGTATCCTCTGGATTTGTCCTCCATGTTGGTCCTCCTGAACAGACTAGCAGAATTCGCCGAGCCCGAGAAGCACTTTCTTCTGCTCTGCCTAAATGATCTGTTGTCTCTCTTTTGACTGTACCCTCCCTTTTTGTTGGTCCATTTTCTTCCCTTTTAAATCCATTTGCATAATGAAGATGAGGTGAAATTAAGATCCCCAACCGAGCTGAAACGAGAACACTGATGATCCAAACCTCATTAACGCGACAAGATTAGCATATCCGTACTTAAATCCGGCTCGGAAAAAAAAAAAATTTCAAGGCATGACGAATGAGTTGAGCTAATTTCGCAGCGTCGTTAACGTCTGCTTTTTCGGGTTGCCGCGAGCAGGGTTTCGTCCATAAGCAATGCAAATCCCCAAATAAATCGACAGTCGCTGCCCTGAAAGCGTTAAAGAGACGAGGTGATGCCAATGCAACGTCCTGACATGAAGCGCAAATGTCTGGAAATCCCTCCCTTTTAAGAGTACGGAGATGAGAGAAGGATGGAGAGACAGGGAGAGAGAACGAAATGTGCATTATTCATACAGCAAAGCCATTTCAAACGTCCAGTGAGGATCTCGGAGGATCTCAGAGGGGCAACACGGTTACACGGTTACACGGTTACACGGTTTCCCTAAACGCAGGTTCATCAGGTGGTCAAAGACTTCTGGCCTTCGAATGCATGCATGCATCATGAACACCCTGAGAACTTCTCCAAGTAACTCCTGAAGACATTCATTTATCCAGATCCTCCATTATGCCATCCGTCCTGTTTCTCGATAACCATTTGCGCGGTCTATGACAGAAGAAACAATCCACGGTTTAAAGAGCGCAATGCCTCCATTTTGCTGAATCACTGTTATGTAATAAATCCAAGGCCTTCCTGGTTTTCCGCGCAGTTCCTTTTGTCTCCTCCCACATTTTCCAGCTGTTCCCAAGATCATACTGAGCTGCCGATGATGCAGCATTCTTGCTCTTTCGAAGCGCGCACTACACAGCATTGGCACCAGACTGCCAAGGGCACCGCTCAACTCGCCATCCTGGCATTCCTTCACTGATCCAGACCCGCCCATCGTTTTTTTTCATTCTCACACCCGTTGCTGCCACATTCCTCCATCACGACCAAATCTGTCACCCTAATTAACCCAACAAACTCCACCGGTGTTAATTAAGCTGTCGGATCAGAGTGTTTGTGGCTCTTTTGTTTTCTGTTTCTCGTCCCTCGGGCTCTTTGTCTTTGCCAAGCGGCACGTGTCAGGAGCCATCGCTGCGGAGACACGCTGGCACCGTGCCATTCTTGAAACGATGCCATGATTCTGGCACCAGACGGCACAGCGGAGATCCTGGCACACCGCCGAACATTAGCAAGCGCTAATACGAGGTGCCAACACAAAAATGCGCAGAGGAATACCTATGGATGCAACAATGCCAAGTGCCAGAGATGTCGGTTAGTGTGTCGCGGAGGGGAACCACGATGGACACGCAGACCACGCGAGGAGGTCCTGAGAGACGACCTGGCAGACGTCGAGACGGAAACATCTTCTTAGTACCTTAGAATCTGCTCAGTCCCTGCAAAAAAAACAACAGAAAACATTTTGAACCAAATTTCTCATCCCAGTGTGCAAACATCATCATCTAAATCTTACGCTCTGCACGTTTTTTGGGTGTCTGATGAAATCCTGGAGCAGCACCTGGAACTTTTCCCAACTTCCTTCCATCATTCAACCTCACAAATCACTTCTCTTATAGTGATGGCAGCTGGTTGACGACTCTTTCTCTTTCTGTCTCTCCTCCCTTCCTCTCACTGATGCCCACGTTCCTACACTCGCTCGCTAGCGCCAGCGCTGAGTGGATGGCACTGTGCCAACCTCACACGACCGCCGAGCTCATTCGCCACTCCGCATCAGGCCCTTCCCCCCCGCAGCCTCTCACTTCACCTAACGAGAGCTCCTTCTCATATTCGGTCTCTACATCTCTTTCCGTTTTTCATCTCTATTTCCTTTCCCTTTTCATAAACACAGACTTATTCACACACTTATGCATAGACCCTTCCAAAAAAGCTCTCCGTAGTGTTTCTTTTCTTATCTGAACAGATGGCTTTGCCGTGGATGTGATTAGTTCAGCCATTAAGACGCAGATTTTTAATTCTAAACTCCTGTCAAGTAGGCCTCAACAACTTGTTTCCTCCTTCTGTCCTCCTTTTTTTCTCTTCATGCTTTATTCAAGCAAACTGAGTGTGAAGCCCCCTGCAACAGGAGGTAACCACGATGCAAATTAACTTTATTAGCAAGTGAGTGAACAGCATGAATATGCAAAGTCGTGTGAAATTTATGAGTGTGTTCTAAACATCTAGCATCAGACAGAAATAAAAGGACTAAGTAAAGCTTTATGGTACAGATGCTTGTCACGACGGCGATACCCACAAGAGTAAGCCTTCATTAAGATACGTCATTAAGGTACATAATTGGACCTTAAAGACTGTTGTGCTTTAGGGAATATATCTTTCATCATCCTTTCATCTCCATCATATCTCTCACTTTCTGTCTTATCAGTTTCCCATACCAGACCCATGTGGAAGAACATCTTAATCAGAAATAATCAGAAAGTGTGAAAGTCAAGATGTGTCTGAAATGTGCTTGTGATAGTGTTAAGACGTACTGACAGTACAATATATCTCCGAACACAAAGAAATGGAGCGTGCTTTTAATACAATGATACAAAATAAAAGTACAGAATGCATTCTGTCACAAAATGAAATGAAAATGTTCAAAAAAGCAAGAAATCAGCGAGTCTCCGGGCATGATTTGAAGATAGCAGTAGAGATATTTAATGAAGGAGTGTGGGAGAATAATAAAACGGTCTTAGGAGCATCTTAAAACTGCTCAGAGGATGTACTGTAGTACATTAGAGGTTATTAAAGCACTTCATAAGAAGCACTTTAAACCAATCACCTTTACATTATTAAGAAAATAATAGCCGTAGTTTCCTGTTTGTCTCGTAGCTGTAAGTTACAAGGGTTGCAAATGTATATATACAGGGGTTGGACAATGAAACTGAAACACCTGTCATTTTAGTGTGGGAGGTTTCATGGCTAAACTGGACCAG
>JAOVVG010000037.1:32549212-32559218 GCA_028566375.1 Leptodoras nelsoni | reverse complement strand
GCCTTCAGTGAGAATCTACAATGTAAATAGTCATGAAAATAAAGAAAACGCATTGAATGAGAAGGTGTGTCCAAACTGAAATTACTGTTAGAAAACTAATAAACACCTTCTGACCAATCGGGTTCCACTTTTCTGCATGTGATTTAGAATCAAGTCTTTGCATGCAGATAGAAAATAGTATGCAGTATATTGTAGATAATAAAAGAAAGGGTTAATCCTCTTTCCCTTTGTGTGTGTGTGTGTGTGTGTGTGTTCCATCAGAGAAGCCTTCACACAGGAGCAATAAAACTGCACCATCTCCATCTGCCATCATCTTGGCGAACCATCATCCTCCTAATGTTGGGCTGCATTGCTCTCCGAAGGACGAGGCTGACTCCCAATCTAAAGTTTACAGGCACTTGGAGTGGGCCGAGCTGTCTCCGCGCTCCTCTTACATACTTTTTGAGAGAACATATGGCAGGAGAGAGAGCGAGAAAGCGAAAGCAAAAGAGACTCATAAGTAGCTCTCAATAGGACGGATAAAGACGGTGTGATAAGCTGTCGTGTACGTGTGTATCGAGCACTCGTACAGTACATCGGTAAGAGTGTGTGTGTGAGTGTGTGTGTGAGTGTGTGAGCAGGACGAAGTGGGCTGGATGAAGTGAAGTTTCCTCTTCTCACCAGAGGAGCTGGAATTCTCTCTCATTAAGAAGCGAGCGCCGTTAAGACGGCATCTTCGTTAAGCGAGGAGAATGAAGTGATCGGAATGAATTTGTCTGGAAGGAAAACGTGTTTCAGCGTGCGGCGCACATAAAAACGCACATGGGTCCAAACAGTTCAATCTCTCGCCGATGGTGCTGACTTGTTTGCAGGTAAAGCCGGGTCTGTCAGCATCCGATGTGATAAAGAGACACAGAGGGAGATGTTAACACGCAGCTGTAACACTGCTGTGTAAAGTATTTAACCCGTCTGCGTGAGAGTGTGTGCTCGCGCGTCAGTGGTGATTAGGACACACAGGAGGAGGAGACGCATCAACCACGTTTAGAGCAGAGAGAACAGGTGCGAGCTGGTGTGTGCACACAAACACACACACACGTTTGTACTGCTATACTTATGAGGACCCTCCATTGATACAATTATCTACAAAAAACATTTCTTATGGGGACCAGCAAAATGTCCCCACAAGGTTAGAAATATCAGATATTCCTATCCTTGTGGACAAACTTTGGTCTGATATAAAAACAAGGTCTTTCTCTCACACACACACATGTTTGTACTGCTATACTTATGAGGACCCTCTATTGATACAATCAGTTAATTAATCCTAATCTTAATCTCAGTTTTTTGGCTCTTTATTTTTTTTATTTTTTGTTTTCTTTAAAATCTACAAAAAAACCCACATTTCTTATGGGGACCAATGTCCCCACAAGGTTAGAAATATCCTTATGGAGAAAATCTGGTCTGATATAAAAACATGGTCACACACACACACACACACACACACACACAAACCCACACACACACACACAAACCCACACACACACACACACATGGTTGTACTGCTATACTTATGAGGACCCTCCACTGATTCAATTATTACAGCAGTTAATTAATCCTTTAAAATCTACAAAAAATAAAAAAATCTTATGGGGACCAGCAAAATGTCCCCACAAGGTTAGAAATATCAGATATTCCTATCCTTCTGGAGAAAATTTGGTCTGATATAAAAACATGGTATCTCTCTCTCACACACACAAACACACACACACACACACATGGTTGTACTGCTATACTTATGAGGACCCTCCATTGATACAATTATTACTGCAGTTAATTAATCCTAATCCTAATCCCAACCTTAATCTCAGTAATAAATTCTTTTACATTTTCTTTAAAATCTACAAAAAAATTCTTATGGGGACCAGCAAAATGTCCCCACAAGGTTAGAAATATCAAATATTCCTATCCTATTCCTAAACATGGTCTCTCTCTCTCTCTCTCTCACACACACACACACACACACACATGGTTGTACTACTATACTTATGAGGACCCTCTATTGATACAATTATTATTTTATCCTAATCTTAATCTTAGTTATTAAAAGGCACAATGTCCCCACAAGTTTAGAAATATCCTTATGGAGAAAATTTGGTCTGATATAAAAACATGGTCACACACACACACACACACACACACACAAACCCACACACACACACACACACTCACACACACACATGGTTGTACTGCTATACTTATGAGGACCCTCCATTGATTCAATTATTACAGCAGTTAATTAATCCTTTAAAATCTACAAAAAATTAAAAAATCTTATGGGGACCAGCAAAATGTCCCCACAAGGTTAGAAATATCAGATATTCCTACCCTTCTGGAGAAAATTTGGTCTGATATAAAAACATGGTATCTCTCTCTCACACACACAAACACACACACACACACACATGGTTGTACTGCTATACTTATGAGGACCCTCCATTGATACAATTATTACTGCAGTTAATTAATCCTAATCCTAATCCCAACCTTAATCTCAGTAATGAACACACACACACACACTTCGCGTCTACGTTACATATGCTTGCTTTCTTTTCAAATGTTTCCAGGCATGACAGAAAAAACAGCATTCGTCCATCTTAGCTGTCCATCATCGCTTGCTTGCGATTAATAATAATAATAAAAATAATAATAATAAACGATAATAATCTGTGCTCTGGCTGTAGAATTTATGACCTCATATATCATGAGCTCCAACTATTAAACCGCCTTTCATCCCATGGCAGAAACAGCTCTAGAAGCTTCCGTAGATGTCTGTCACTTTATATACGCAGCCGACGAAGTGCACAGGTGGCTCTGCCATGTATTTCACATAGGCTCCAGTACCAGTTTTTCTGGTACTTCAGTGTACACCTACAGAAGATGCGAGATCTAGGTGAAGAATCCGTCCTGAAGACGATGGATGATTGACGTCCAGTAATTTTAAAGGTTATAATTTTGAGGGTTTATGTAGAGAAGACCAAGTGGCGAGAACTGAGAAGGTTTCCGGGTCTGGCGTGACGGGAATGATCGACAAGCAAAGTCATGCGCCAAATCTGGAGGACAAACCTTTATACAGTTTTAACCCAAATCATATTTTGACAGCGGAGGCAAATGCAAACTGGAGAGATGTCAGTGCTGTCACACAGCTGAGTGCGAGGACTGCAGCATTAATGCACACACAAACACACACACACAGGTATGTACACACACACACACACACACAATCTCTTAACCCTGGGCCGTGTCTGTACCGGAGCCCCGTCGTTCCCATCCGTAATCACAGACCTGCCACCTCCCCCTCAGCTACGCCGTCCACTTCTGTCTCCAAGAGCGTCCTGTAAACCTCCAGGGGACACGGTGACGGCTCTCTGTCTGCCTATCAATCTGCCAGCCAATCACAGCTCAGGGATCACACCTTGGACCGACGCCCACCACTGCCAAACTGACAATCACTCAGTGCAGAAGCCTCGAGTGTGTCACATTACTGTCACGGAGACACAGAAAGAGAGGCGGCCTACGGTGAAGAGAGATAAAGGGTGGGAGAAGGTGGAGAAGAAAGGTGTGTGGATGTGTGCGCACACACACACACACCACACACTTCACACACACACTGCACACATGAACACAATCCTACTCATCACCTCTTTCAGGTGTTTCTTTCAGCATCCAGCAGCCACGGCTACATTTAGAGTCTTCTTTCTTCCTTCTCTGTTACTCGTTCGCCGTCTCTCGTTCTCTATCCCTCATTCTCTATTGCTCGGAAATGAAAAATGAAATATCTTCTTCCCAGATGTTACACAAAAGCAGCAGAGCAGCTAAAGAAAACAGAATTACAGCTGTCAGTTGCACCCCCCCACGCAGATTCTTACTCTCTCTGTCTATTTCCATCCCTCTCTCTTTCTAACACTCCCTTTCGCTCTCCTTAATTTTTCTTAATGCTTCTTTCTTTCTTTCTTTCTTTCTTTCTTTCTTTCTTTCTTTCTTTCTTTCTTTCTTTCACTATGCATCCCTATTTCTATCCTGCTTTGTCTACCTCAATCTCTCCTTTCTGTCTTCTATCTCCTTTTCACTCTGCCTCTGTCATGTCTTTCACCTGTTCCAGACCTGTTTTTTCCCTTGTCTCCGTCTGTGCATCCCTCTTTCCCAACCATTCCCTATCTCACTCCTTCTCTCCATCACTGTCTTTCTTTCTTTTTGTTCCTCACTTTACCAACTTCCCCTTTTCGTCGCTTTTTTCCCCTGTCTGTCCATCACTTCTCCATTTCTCTATCTCTGTCTCATCTCTCTTGATATTTGCTTTTTTTCTTTCCCACTTTTTTTTCCGTCTCTCTCGTATTCTCTCTTTCTCTCTTCCCCTCAGGCTGCTCCCCCTTTCCGCGGCTGCCAGCAGACTGACATTGAGTGCTGATATTGGAATGACACTAGCCACGGGCCGTCATCCGGGATCATGCGGTTTATTTAGATTTCTAAACAAAGCCAAAGTGCCGGCCCGTACCCGACGGCATCGCCGACACGTGCGTGCAAAGAAAAAAAAAAAAGAAAACGGAGGAGTGATAAAAATGTGAAGTGACAAACAGGTTATGCTTAAAGACAGCAATGTTGCATGCTTGGAAAATCAAACCGGTAAGAAGCCTTATGCTTGTGCTTCTGAGGGAAAGGTTACGAACCTTACAACAGAGACTCCCTATCAGAAAGGATTGCTACTGGACCCCTGTAAGAAGCGGAAAAAAACACACATAATCCAAAGAACGTTTAAAGGGGCGGTGAAGAAGTGGTTTTTATGAGGATGTGAATTTTTTTATTTATTTATTTTCCCCTGCGATTTTTCTCCCTAATTTAGTCGTCTCCAATTCCCACCCATCAGTGCTTTCCCCCTTGTCAGACGACGAACTGCCAGTCAGGGAATGCGAAGTCATCGCGTGCTTCCTCCGATACATGTGACACAAGCCACCGCCTCTTTTCGCCTCCTCACGAGCTGCTGCTCATGCAACTTTCGGTGTAACGGTGTAGCGCACTCGGAGGAAAGCGTTCCCGCCCACCTCTTGTATGCATGAGCTCACAGACGCCCGTGATTGGACAGTGTGATTGACATGGGGGGAGAATGTATGCTGCCCCTCCCATCCTAAGAGCATGACCAATCTTGCTCTCTGAGCTCCCGGCTACGGTCAGCTATAGCATCACCCGGATTCGAACTAGCGGTCTCCGGATGATAGGGCAAACGCGTTGACATTGAGCCACTCGGGAGCATGGATGTGAAATTTAACATGGGGAAAGTTCTGGGTATTCAGAATCGGGTTACACGCAAAGTTACTAGTTAGATTTTATTAAGTCAAAACGTCTGAGACAGTGAGACTGGGTTTTTTAAAACAACGTCTAGAATACTGCCTATAAACAAAAACATGTCTGTAAACCTGAAAGAACTTGTGCGATAGAAAATATGGACTGAAATAAGAAGATGGCAAGCTTTAACACTAAATAAACACTTAAATAACGTAAATATGAAGTAACAAATCACAATTATTTTATAATTCACTAAAAATTCCATCATGTCCTTATGTTTACATAGGAATATACAGTAGGCATAATGTGTTTCTCGGATTTCTGATTTTTATTCTGAATTTGTATTTTAGCCACGTGAAATGGATTTCAGTGAAACGAATCTTATTTCAGCAATGTGTTACGCATTGAGTGGCTGGACCCAAGTGCAGAAATAGTCTGGGCTGTTATCCCTCAGTCCAGCTGACAGAGGGGGAAATAAAGGGAAAATTAAAGGATGAGGTTAAATAAATATATATGTATTAATTGAGGGAAATAAATATATATAAAAAAACATGTTTGTGTGTATTTACCTTTTATACCTTCAAAAAGTGTGATGACTGGGAATCAAAGACAGCTCCTCAGCGTGAGGAGGCTGTGAGTTACTGCTGAGCTAAACAGACAACTCAAAAACCGAGAGGAGAAATAAGCTCAAAAGTAAGAGCCGACATCACAGTCTCAAACAAAAGAGCTTTTCATGAATGAAGGTTGGGGAAGAAAAAGAATGAATGAAATAGCATGGTAAAAGTCACAGAAAAGTGCACCTCCTTAGGGAAACCTGTGAAGCGCAGAGAGAAACTGAAACAACGCCGTAGCGGTTAATATGAAAAAACACCATAGGGGTTTATAGCAAGGGGAAAGATCGCCGCTTCTCAGGGCGGCAGAGAGAGCTTAGTGCTTGAAATGAGGGTGAGAGGAAAAGATAGGAGAGTGTTCCTAGTATATTACCTTGGACCAAAGTCCTACCCTGTAGTCTCCTCTATACAAAGAGGAGATTGGTTACTTCACGCCAAAACGTCAGAAACAGTGAAGCAGCCGGAGCAGCAGAGAGAGAAGTGCTCGATTTGAAAGCAAAGGTAAAGATAGGAAAGTGGCCCTACTATATTACTTTGGACCGAAGTCCTACCCCGTGGTCTCCTCTCTACAAAAAGCAGACCAATCACTTACTGGGAAAATGGCCGAAAGAAGTGAAGAGAGCACCGGAGTTCTCCTGTCGGGACAACTACGCTGCCGTGGCCCCCTAGTGTCAGACCGCGGCACAGCACCACTCCTTACACAATGATTCGTTTAAATAAAATTCATTTAAACAACCTGTGTTTCTTTTTTGGTCCAAAGAGACAGAAAGAGCTGACGGTAAGGTAACGACTGTTTAGAGCTGCTATAACAGGTATAACTAACTCATCCTGTGAACATTTCACAATTTTAAATGTAAATTCAAATGGATAAATAGAAAGTAATAGTCAACATTTGCTGGGATAAAAAAGGAATAAAACACTTATAAGTTGAAAATAATCAGCTTTGGGTTCTAAGATTGCCTGGCCAGGATCACCACACCCTGCGTTTCCTCTAACAGGAGCTTCCGAAGTGTGTTATTTTCACACTGCTAGGTGACAATAAAGCTGCAGTGAGGGGATGAGAGAGAGAGAGACAGAGAGAGAGCATTGGATGTAAACAGGGTGAAAGTTAGCATACTCACTTTGCATAGATGAGTGATCTGATAATTGGGGAGTGAGTGCTGAGTGAACAAGTGTGTGCATGTGTGTGTGTAAGTGTGTGAGAGAGGGTTAGCCAGGGTTTAAGACGTGCTTCCTGCTCAGCTCAGAAATCCTGCCAGCTCCTCTAATGCCTTTTTAATACTTCTGGTGCCTTTTAATTGCAATGAGACCTTGAGGGCATTATAGTCCTCTCTTTCTCTCTCTCTCTCTCTCTCTCGCTCACTGCTGGTCTCTCTCAGCTCAAGGGCAGCATTCAGGCCACATGTGCTGCAGTGTGAGTTAGGAAGGTGGATGAAAAGGGAATTAAGGCTTTTCGATGCTCGTTTAAGAGGAACTTAAGTGCTTTTTGGTGAAAGCTTTACTGTGTGGATGGAGGATCAATAGATTAGCGCAGGCGAGAGAGAGAGAGAGAGAAAATGGGTGATTTCTTTGCAGCACAAGCAGATGTTTGCACTTATGCAAAACTGAAAGACAAAAATGAAAGAGCAAAATGGAAAATATGTCCTGTTGGTCTAAGGGAAAAAGTTCAAACTCATCATATAGATATCAGCATACAATACCGCCTGCCAGGAATGCAATGAGCTGACGTGAAATTCATAAAAAAGAAAGAAAAACAGAATCAAACCCCAGTTGTTTTATACCATACAAACTTTTTTTTTAGCTTGCAGGCATTAGAAAGGAGCATATATATATATTATTATCTCAATATTATCTGAAATGTCAAGCAAATGAAACAAAAGAACCCAAAGTACCAGTTTAATTAGGGGTCCAAACATATTATTCTCAAAGACTAAATGGTTAGGTTTTTTTTGTTTTAGGTCAGAGTGCAACTGAAAATATATAATATAAAATAATATGTATTTTACTTTATATATGTTATTTTATTTTATAAATATGTTATACATAGATAATAAAGTATTAAATATTTTTAAATAAAATAAAATAGAAATAAAATAAAATAAAAATAAAACTGAACTTGTGGAAAGATCCTACTACATATAGGATATTTGAGTGTGATCATTTTATTTTATTTTACTTTCTAAAAATGTTATATGTACACATATAATAAAATATAAAATATTTTAATATGTTAATATTTTATTTTAATTTAATGTAATTTTATTTTATTTATTTATTTTAATGTTATACAAACACATAATAAAATATAAAATATAAAATATAAAATATTTTAATATTTTAATATTTTAATTTTATTTAACTTTATTTTATTTTTTTAAATATTATACATGCACATATAATAAAAAAAATAATTTTCAAATAAAATAAAATAAAATAAATTGAACTTGTGGAAGGTTCTTACTACATATAGGATATTTGTATGTGATCATTTTATTTTATTTTATTTTATTTTCTAAAAATGTTATACATACACATATAATAAAGTATAAAATATAAAATATAAAATATTTTTCTTTTAATTACATTTGATTAAATTTTATTTTAAAAATGTTTTATGTTATACATACACCTATAATAAAAAAAAAAAATTGTCAAATAAAATTAAATAAAATAACATAAATTAAGCTTTGGAAGGTTCTTACTACATGTAGGATATTTGAGTGTGATCATATCAATTTTCCCTGATTTATTTCCTGTCTAAGGAACAAGAATGCAAAAAGAAAAATACAGAAAAGACCAGAGAAACCATTTCCATCCATGTTTGCACTGCTATTGCTACACTACTTACAAACCCCCCTCACACCCTCACCCCCACTCCAGCTCTGTTTTGCACCAGTGCCTACATATCCTGAGGACATGCAAAATTATGCCTGCGTGTCAAATCTGCATGCTTATTTTTCCAAATCATAAACTGCATTACTGCTCATATTGCAAGAACTAAGCTTCATCAAGCCTTCACTGCTCAACCCTGCAACAGCATAATCTCTAGGTATTAAAAGGTGATGCCTAAAAGCCTTAAAAGTATCTGCTAATTAATCAGTTACACATAGAAATGAGATGATAATAAGGTATTAGCCATGCTTGGGTAGGTAAGACTGGCCGGTGTGGGTAGAGGAGGAAATGGGATGGAGAAGTCTAGGGAGCCACAGAAGCGCCTTACACCCCTGATAACAGCTTTCGCTCTGTAATTTGTCAGCCAGTGAGAATGCGGTGATAGTCACGTAATGGCACATCTCGCATCCCGGTCAGACATGCATGCCTGTCTGAACGAGGGATGGTGGGAGGAGGGTGTGAGAGGGCGAAAGACACAAGAAAAATGGCCTCAGATGGCAACAGAGGAAGCCATACATCCTCGTTAGGAGCTTTGAGTTGAAACACACACACACACACACAAACACCATGACGCTAACTCGAATATCTCCTATAAGACTGGAAGGGTGGCCACCATGACATTTATAAACCTTCCATCTTTCTTAGCATCCCCAAACAAATGGATGAATAAATAAAAACTATAAAAAATGTCTTAATAGCAGGTGACTTTTTTCCTTTGTCTCAGTACTGTTTTATTGCTTATAAACAATGAAGGCTCACAATAAAAGAATGTTATTTTGACAAAAAATGACATTTATTTTTTTAAGTGAATAGGAAACAGTTATAGTTATCTAGTAGCTATTAATCGAAATATAATATCATTAGAACGATTCATTTACTTCCTGATTTCCATGTTCAGGAAAACAAAGCCCTGCCCAGGAACACAAAATCTCCCTTACATCATCGTATCTCCACCTGAATCAATACCCACGTCCATCCATGCATATAATAATATATATTAAATATACAAATATCTGTGATGCTGAATAATAAAACACAAAATAATAGTACAGGTACAGGGGTTGGACAATGAAACTGAAACACCTGTCATTTTAGTGTGGGAGGCTAAATTTTCATGGCTAAATTGGACCAGCCTGGTGGCCAAATCTTCATTAATTGCACATTGCACCAGTAAGAGCAGAGTGTGA
>JAOVVG010000037.1:31481194-31492375 GCA_028566375.1 Leptodoras nelsoni | reverse complement strand
CACACTAAAATGACAGGTGTTTCAGTTTCATTGTCTAACCCCTGTACAACTCCTCCCCTGGGTTTCTCCTCACTCTGTATCTTAAGTTCTCATTGGCTGTGCTCGACACCACACTGACTGCCAATCATAATCTGGCCTCAACACATTTCATATTACAGGATTTGGATTTGCTAACAGGTCTAGACATTTAGAGTGTGTGACATTCGTGAGTCTGCAAGCAATCGGCGAGCTGCTCGGATCGTGTCTTTGAACAATTCACACTTTGCAATCTAGAGCCGTTTTGCAAGCTGTTTTTCATCTATTGCCTGGAAATATGGTTGAACCCATAAATATGCTTCGGTAATATTTAGAATTCTTGCCTGTTGTCTTGGTTAAAACATGTGAGGGTGCCCAAAGGTGAGCCTCAATATATGGCCTAGGTTTCAAGGCCATGGCAGAGGCCTGAAAAACATGACAGCAAAGCAAAAGGGCAGAGCAGATACATTTTCATGTGGTCTAATATGCACCTAAACTAACTCCTTTAAATGTCTCTGATGTTCAGAGGGTAGCCTCAGGGCCCCTGTGGTCCCTGACACAAAGTCATTAAAGCCTTATGGAAGCATATAATAAAGCTCAGGCTCATTTGTGTCTGTCCTCGTGTTCATGTCTGGCATTGCAAATCAGGCAGGGCATAGTAGGTACTGCTATTTCAAGAACAAGCCAAATGTCCAGGCCTTTCAACTCTCTGCTTTAAATGAGCACTTTAGTAGACTCCAAAAATCATGCAAAAATGAGAGTAATTGCATCTGACCTTTTGTTACTTCTCTGGGAGAGTGAAAGGCAGATGACATTTTACTTACAAAAATTAATGAGCTACAGAGTTAGTGAGGAAGAAGCATTCTTGTGGTTTCTTAATCATTCAGGAAAGTCAGGAAAACAAGAATGGGAAAAACACTTTGTAAATTGTTTTGCTCCTGAGTTTTTTGGCTCAGTACTTGTTTTTCTGACCTTCTACAATGCATTGCTGAGGGATATTTCAACAAAGGGCACATAACAGGCTCCAGGATGCCAGGACATTGGGACATGAGAGGATGTTTATGGTACATTCTTTTGACTTCTCATCTTCTTTCCCCTTGTCTTCATCCTGTTATCTTTTCTTCCTGTAGGCTTCAATGGAATGTTCATGGGATGTTCTAAAAAACCCTAGCATGCTCAGCATCTTACATAATCTGCAACCCCTCCTGATGTTTGCATCCACTTAATGTTTCCAGGCAGCTAAAGATGACTAAGGAGCTGTTGCATGGATACATCACAAGGTGCTTGTTTCACATTGACTATTCTTTCTAGCAATTCAGATGGTTAAGAAAACAGGGAACAATATTAATTTTAGTCAGAACTGTAAGAAATATTAATATCAGTAGCTCTGATGATACAGATTCTAACATACATATCAATGCTTGTATTGATGTAAGTGGATGCGTGGCCCAATCCCTAAGGCAAGTCCACCTTCTCTTTATCGGCCATAACCCAAAAGCCTTGCTTTGAAGCACATTGCTCAGTGCCTGCCAAGAATGTGCTGTGAAAACCAGTTACTTTTTGTCCATAGAGGGTCCCGTTTCAAATGAGCTGCCTGCAAATGGTTGTTCACAGCTGTTCAGTTTAAATACATAATCTCAAGAGGAATGCAGTCATGCCTCACTCGCTGGCACACTCTGAACATTACTGATTAGGTAAGCCAACACAAACACCTAGTATAATGCTGACATTGATAACAAAATAGGGACATTTGATGCTTGGAATATTTGTGCAAGACCCATGCTGATAGCTTCTATCCACAACTGTGTACAAATGCCTTTTTAAAAAATGGCCATTAAAATGCTTAAAGTAAATAAGAAGGGCAATTCAGGACATTTGCTGAATAGTTCTTCAGAATAAATACATTCTGTGATGCAAGAAGCAGCTCAGCTAAATCCAAGGGTCCTCAGAAGTTTACAATGCAATCAGTATGTATACACACCAGATAAGTCTTTCTGAGATGTCATTCTTTTCTGCCTGTCCCACTATACTTGTATTTATATAGTTATACACTTATATAGGTATGCCCTGTACCTCTTTCTTCACAGGAACACAAGCTCCCTAACTCATGCTGGACAAATTAGCCTGTAATAATGTATTCTTAAGCAGTGCATCAAACCTAGGGTTAACCATGACTCACAAATAATGTCTTTTGTCAGTTGTGTAAGACTAAAGAACACTACTTCTTTGGTATTGCCTACTGCATAACACTAAATGCAGTCCAGGGGGACTACTTAATTCTATGGTTTAGTTAATTAACTTGCAGTTAAAATACCTTCTTTACTTGTATGTCTACATTTTAAAGAATATTTTACCTGGTTGCTATTATTACAACTTCTTCATATTTCTCTATTTTACTCATGTTAATAAATATAATGGTATGCGTGAGAATGAAAAAATGATGCTGATGTATTGCATAACTCAAGCATGCACCAGCCATCCCTTCCTGTCCCCTTGATCAAAAGAATCCATGCTCTGGACAGAACAAATCATGCTGGCAATCGAAATGTCTCCACAGATGGTGATGTTGACTCTGGAAACCCGTACAGAGATCTGGCTTTGCTATGGTTATAGGGGAACAATTCTAGCACTAGGGCCGTGTGGGAGGGAAAGAGAGTGAGCACAGAAGTGGGGGAAATTTTGGGAGAGGTTGCAAGCAATCAGAGAGGCAAACAGAGTGCTGGAGTTAAGAAGCAGTAGGCAGCTCTCACTAGAGAAGCTTATAGAGCAATGCTCAGTCCACTGACAATTCCACACCCAAACTATCAGGAAGAGGAAGGATTGTTATACAGTTGCCTATTCTGGGATGTTAGAAGTTCCCTCTCCTCCTCACAGGTATGTTTGCACCAAGGACAATTCAAATGACTAAATTTTAGCACTGGTTTTTAACTGTAAGGGCTACATATGGACACTGCAATCTCCATCTCTTTGGTTGTGTTGTGCACTTTGGACCAAGGATCAAGGATTATTTTTCTGTGATCTGGAGTTACGGAAATTCGTTTTGCTTCTAAAGGTTATTGTGTTCCGTGTAAATGTTGTAAAGATGCAGCCTGTTCTCGTATCGTGGTGGGTGTGGATGACACTTGGCATTGTTGGGGTACAGTCACAAGCTCAGTCACAGGCTCAGTCTCCTAGTCAGGGCCAAGATTCCCCTTCAAATCCCTGGAGGCAAGTGATCCAATGGGAAAACAATGGACAGGTGTTTAGCCTTCTCAACAGTGGAGCTGAGTATATCCCTGCTGGGGGGCAGGAACAAGACAGGAGTCACAGAGTAGTTTTAGCCAACAGCCCTAACAGAAGGTCCAGACCAAATGGAGGAAATGTGCGCAGACAGGCACCTTCCAGAGGTAACTCAGAAACCATCAGGGGCCAGACGAGGCACCCCTTTGGATTTGGGCAAGTGCCAGAAAATTGGCGTCAAGGTACTGCTGGAACTGGTGCAGGTGAATCAAGTCGGTTTCAATCATCCCCAAGCACACGTTACAGAACTTCTGGATCTTCTTCCTCCTCCTCATCCTCTTCCTCTTCTTCCTTCAGTGTGCCATCTTACCCACAGTACCCTTTCCAACAGCAGCCTTCTTATTATGCACCCTATGAACCTTTTGAACCACCATTCCAGGGAACAGGGTATTCAGCAGACCCTAGTGGAAGTTTCACAGGAGTAAGGTATGGTGTTGGTAGTGCTGGTGGTGGAGCTGGAGGTGGAGGTGGCAGTAGTTATTCTGTTGGAAGTTATGGTGGTGGTGTATTTACCGGAGGAGGACTGGCTCCTGTGGCTCCTAGGTCAGATATCAGGGATGACAGTTACCGCTACTATCAACCATATGGCCCACCTATTCCTGCTGCTCCTGCCCAACCTGCACAACCTCCATTCTCAGATGGTTTGGACCGTCGGTACACACACAGCTTGTACAATGATGAAACAGCAGGTCTTCCTGATACAAGTAATGCTGGAGAATCAGTTTCAACTGGTCTAGGACAACCTGCCCTGCAAAGCCCCCAGTATGAGCAGTTTCCACCATTTGGAAGGCCACAGCCTCTGCCTCCATTCATTCAGCAACCTGCACGTAACCCTCTCAACTCCAACTTCGCAGAAAACCCTGGCACCAGTGGAGGAAATGTCTACCGACCTCAACAAAGAGGTATAGTGACATCCACACACTGCACCATTTCTACAAGAAATCTAATTTTGTATGTGCTGAAGAGCTTGCAATATTCAAAATTCCTTTCAGTAAATTTCAGCTTTATGTGCAAATAAAACTGGCAGTAAGAATAGTTGTAATCTGCTTTTTCATAGTTGCTTAATTCCCAGTTGTTATATTTAGTCAGAACATCATGGCAAATGTCTATTTTGTGTAGCTGTAACTTATTCACTATGAGGTACACCATGGTTTAGGATACCAGAGAGGAATTGCATTGTAATGCAGTTGCACAGCTGGTGGTAATGTGAAATTGATGCTCATGTGGAGCAAGCTTCAAAATCCTTCCCTCTCTCTCTTTGATGGAAAGGAAGTGAAGAAAAAAAAATAGTGAGATCTAAAAAATGTAGCTCTCTTGCCATCTCAGTGTGTTTCCTGGCAAGCATAGCTCCTTTGGGTTGGACAAACTTAAAGCCCCGGGAACTCAAACTACACTGTTTGATTCCGAAGTTATTTGCTTGTGCAGCTGGGAAGGGACATTATATTCTACTAGATTTTCGTGTTTTTGTCTTTGAACACTGACATTCTTCTTTGACATGATGCATTTCTCATTCCATTTGTGCTGGATTTCAGTTCAGAAATGAAAAGAACTACAAGCTTATCTCATCTGCAAAAGTGGCCAAGTTATTGGAACCAGGTGTGGTGAAATCTGTGAGTCTATGTGTAGCATATGGCCAGGCATTCTGCATTAAATGTTCTCATTGTTTTTAGAGGGCTGGCAATGACTTCATCAAGCCAAAGGCTAACTAAGGGGTGGGGTGGCTTGGTGGTGGGGGGTTGGGGGTATTTACAGGGTGAATGATCCCAGTATGCGCAACAAAGGGCGGGGTGAAGTACATAAGGGCTATAGTATTTGGGTGTGGGGGTTAAAATAGGAGCAATATGTTATTCAGATATGGTTTGAAACATTCTTCAAACAAGTAGGGTTGCATGAAACAGAAAATATTTATTTCTGATTACAAATGAGTAGGCTGGTGTATGTGTGTGTGTGTGTGTTGACTGAGGAGCGGAGGTGACTCAACGAGGCCATATGAGACCCATTCATAGCTGAGGCCAAATGGCTTATTTCATGTGGAACACTTTTGTACACAAGTGATCTCAGTTTCTAAAGTAACAGTCATAGGACTGACCGAAAGGGTGGATGCCATACTGTTTATGTGTTACAAAAGCAAAAAAAAAGTGTACAGTGTTACTGTAAGCGTGGGATTTCTTTTACCAAATTGTTGTTTGTCACATAGTCTTCTGGCTCACTGATGGTCAAATAGGTGACCATTACTTGAGTTAATTATCAGAATAGAACGCAACCTGCAAAGGATTTCCTTCAGTGAATATCAACTCCATGCCAGATTCCACACCTACCACCCTTGACCATCCACCTTATTTGTTTTAATAGCATGCTTCACTGGGTTTTTTTATTGTTAGAGTTAGGCATATGCCTGGGGTAGTGGCTTATGGTGCTATATGGCTGCTTATGGTATTATATAGTGTATGAATCCAAATTTTTCCAAAGGGTTGAGTGAATATTGATGATGGTGATCCCTATCAGTTAATTCTGAACACAATATAGCTTTGCAGTTCCACACAGGAGAGAAAATAACATCACAGACAGTTTGAAATGGGGGAAGTAAGAAGAAACGTCAATCTCTCCTTTTCACACTACTGTTACACTATTTACTAGACCTGACCCAGGAAGCCTCAAAGTCTGGTTCAGAGAGAGATGACAAATCGGATGTGTACTCAGATCTGAGGCTGCCTGAGCACAGAGCTGAAGCACTCATTGTAGAAATGTGCAGCAATCAAGCCTTGAAAGCTCCAAAGCCATAAAAGTTTAGTGCTTAGGTGTTCTCTGTGACGCCTTCTTACCGGTTTAAACTGCCCATGTCTTGCCTAGTTCTTTAGCCACAACAAGAGCTAAAAGTCTGGTTCCTTGTTGTTTTATGATATAATATATCTCTCTGAAATTGTTAAAGATATTAGCTCTGACAGCCACCATGTTTTATTTTTCCTTCTCCCTATTTATTTTTATAACAGAGTTGATTTTGGGCTTGGAACCAGCAGGGATGTGAGATCATTGTTGTTCTACTGTCCATGCTTGCTTTATCTCCCTATCGTGCAATGACTTTCCATATATTTGGGTTGCATTTCTGAAAATTAGACTTTACAAAAATCTTGGTGGGTTTGTGCATTTCGTATTATGGTTTTGGTTTATGTGATTATCAAAAAATGTCATGTTTAACATGATGGCATCAATTTTAAAAATGGATTCCTAGAAAAAAGGTTTCTAAAACAATTATTTTAAAGCATGAACCTTTATAAGTTTCCCAAGAAGGAAAAAAACAAAATGCTCTTAAGAGTAATTGATAAAACCTTACTAGCATAATGAGTATAAGGATGCTGTGCAGTATGTAGTTGATTTTGATTTGAACCCTGGTGCAATTTCTCTTTAGTGGGGTTCATTTAGACAGGTGTGAACCCAGTCATCACACTAAAGTGTGGCTCAAAACAACTGTTTGAAGACCATCTGAGTAAGTTGGTCTTGGTCTGTTACAGTCATACTATAGAATGGTTTGTTTGAAGTGAGAACGTGAGTCAGCCCAAATTGAGCCAAATGCAGGAACTGAACCAAACATGCCATGTATGTTGGGTTGTAGGCATCGTTAAATTCCTTAGCTGTTAAATTAAGCTGCAAGGTGCAAACTGACTCAAAGGACAGGGCTGTAGGGCTGCAGAACTATCAACTGTTCTGGAGATTAGGACCAATGAAGAAAAAGTTCAAGTCCGGGTGATGATATAGCTGCCCATACCCAGGAGTCAAGAGAGCAAAATTGGCCATTCTCTCAGGGTGGGAGGAGCAGCATACTGTACACTGTCTCTCATCAGTGAGACACTGGCCAATCACAGGCATCTGTGAGCTCATTTATACAGAAGGTGGCCGGGAGTGTGTTTGAGTGTGTTTCACAACTCCTGGATGTTGCATGAGCAGCAGTTTGAAAAGTGGTGGTGCCCAGCACCCGTGTTACATGGGAGAAATCCCGATGGGTGGGAATTGGACATGACTAAATTAGGGGGAAAAAATAAACAGTATATGCAATACACTCTATTCTTCATAATGATCTACTAATTTATTAAGCCCTGTGTTCTCTGCGCTTGGGTTAATTTTGCGTCTTTCCAATGTACTTTCTATGTGTAAAGATTGACCTTTTTCCATCATTGTATTTCTGACCAATGAATGAAAACATTTAGCAAATATGTTTTCAGCCCTATATATCTCTCAGCCACCATTTTTTGTTGCATTTTGATTTGTTTAATTAATGGCAGTGAATCTATACTAAATAGCAAACAAGCCAAAAGCATCCATTCTGATCTGATATGTACATAGCAAATGAATAATTGATATGAAAGCACATGAGAAAACAGCTTGACCAAGTTTTAACAGAATTATATTAATGTTATTCATGTTATATTCATATTCACAAATTGATCAAAGTTGTCTATTGTGATTAGGATTGCCTGACCTAGTGCCTGACCCTAACTACATCCAGGCCTCCACGTACATCCAACGATCCCACATGTACTCCCTTCGCTGTGCTGCTGAAGAAAAGTGCCTTTCTAGGTAATTTCTTTTTTCTGACTATGTAGAGATTTTAAAGATCTAACTTTGGACATTGGACTTATTATACTTTGCATTTTTTCCAGGATCACTTGTTTTATATGACTAATACACTTGTCAAATGTGACATTCCTACTTAACTGTGGCTGTAATATATCACTGCTTATAATATACTGCTTTTTTGTACTGAATGTCCTGGGAAATGTTTGTCTTTTCTACAGTTCAGCCTACGGCTCTGACATCACCGACTATGATGTCAGGGTCCTGCTCCGTTTCCCTCAGCGGGTTAAAAACCAGGGAACGGCTGATTTCATGCCCAACCGACCACGGCATACCTGGGAGTGGCACAGCTGTCACCAGTGAGTTCAACCTAATTATGCTAGTGTCTGTAGTGACAGGTTTAGGTCTTACACTGACCTACATGGGTCGACAAATGGAAAACAAGACATCAACGATACCAGTAATTGATTTTTAACAAACAAAATGAACATATAATGGATATTTATGCCAGCCAGATAATTCTGTACCACCTGGTCTGAAATACCACTTCTAATGTCATTGTTTTCTCATTTGTCGCAGCATTTAATAGGATTTTCTCTTTGGATAGGGGATTAGACTGCAGGCTTATTTAGCTATTGGCCATTATCCTGAGTCTAAATTCCACAGACAGCTCTGTATCTAACCTTAACTGAGCTTAATCAAAAATAAATTAAATTCTGTCTCTGTCTGCCAATATTATCTGCATGAAGCTGAATTTTACCCCTGAGGACTCCAGAACAGCAGCCCATGCAGTTTATAAAAAAAAAACGTTCCCTGATAACTATATGAATTATGTTAAGACTAGATGTAATTTATCTCTGTAAAAATGTACACATCAGACACTCGTTCTCATGACTAACCCAGTCTCATTAAATACCAAGGGGAATAACTAACAAAAAATGGTTTTCAAGGAAACAGATGATGGCCATATTCTACTTCCATGACCAGATGGTCAAAGTGTTCTCTCCATATTTGACCTTCAGTGGTTTATTACTTTCCATTGTTGTCGTACGTCAGCACTGGACAAGCAGAACTAAGGTCAGAGGTCAGTGCTGTTTGTGCAGGTGCAGTGTCTAAGTTTCCAGATCCCTGAATGGCCATCGCATGCCAATGGAGAACCTCAGTAAAATATTTCAACCTTGTCTGTTTGTTTAAGGGTGTATTCTTTAGAGCGTGACGTCAGTAAGGTCGGCACATTGATGAATAACTTTGTAAGCACCATTATATATAGTGAAATAAAACAGCTTTGTATTTTTACTCAGGCATACAGTTAAACACTGTGGAAATTGGAGGTGTAGTGGACAATGTATCACAGTAATAATTTAAAGTCATACATGACATCCTGTGCAAATTAAGGGGAGAAATCTATACATAAATAATACAGAAAATGTTTCTGAGCATGCTAAATGTTTCTGACAGCCATAAAGTTTTAAGATCTCAGAGAGATCTCACAGACTTTAAGCCACTGGAGATTAACTGAAATAAATAGCTAAAGATTGCCTAAATACAAACCTCATTTTCAGAAAACTTTCTAAAAATTCAATAAAAATGATGTGTTAGTTCATTAATTGAACCTTTATTTAACAGACAAAAGGACAAAGAAAATACTAGTTTTTTATTCAATTATAAACTTAATTCTATTTGTTAAATATAATCAAATTTTGAAATTGATGGCTGTTGGGACAGAGGCAAAATAACACTGAAGTGGTTATACATGTAAAACTGGAAGGTTCCACAATTAGCAGTTTAAGTGGTAACAGGTGAGGTCATCAAGATATAAACTAAGGATGGGTTGTGGGTTGTGGTTCGCCATTTTGTGGCAAACTTCGTGAGAGAATTTCAGTCAGTAAAAATACAATGTTTCTCAGTGTAAGATTGCAAAGAATTTGGGTCTTTCACCATCTACAGTTCATAATACCATGAAAAGATTCAGGGAGTCAGGGGAAATCTTGGTGCATGAAGGCCAAGAGCATCCATGAGAATGCAAAGGTCCACTATGGTCCATGTAACATACAGTAAATTTCGTCATCGGGAGGTGCCTGCAAGGCTCTGTGGGGATATCTGTGTACCCGACAGGTTTTTTAGACAAGTCTGCATGGCCACATGGCCACAAGCACCAATTGCCCATGCGCTGGAAAAATCATCCAATTATGTAGTAGAGTTATTATTTAAATGTAAAATATGTCCTATTTACAATTCAAGCAAGATGATTTCAAACTGTTTACCATGGAATGTATAGACGTTGGTCTCTGCGCATGTATGGGAAGCTCTGGACTCTAGAAAGTCTGGTAGAAAGAAGCTTTCAGAAAGCCCTTGGCTATTTTAGGTTTTATGTTGAAACAAGAGACTTAATTCCTTTCTGATTCAGTATGCTCCAGCATGTATTACATCACCTGCTAGACTAAAAGGCTTAATTCATACTCTGAGAAAGTCTCTAATTTCTCAAAAGGTGCACTGTTAAAATATTATTTCATTGATGCTTCATGTGTAAAGCCAAACATTTGGTCAGGCTGAGTGAAATTCCTTTGAGTTCCAATTGTTCCATCTCCGCCGAGTGCGGTTTAGAAAGCGTGCAACAAAAGGTGTGAGGTGAGTCTGAATTGAGGTTCTTAACACTAGTCACTGCATGCTGAACAGCTCTTGTAGTAGTCTGTGACTGATTGAATTGCCCCCTATGGCACTCGAACCCAACATTACCAAAGAACACAGCACTCGCAAAGTGCTGTGAGCTGACAGGCAAAATGAACAAGTGCAAATGAAAGAGAATTGCTTGCGTTGTTGCTTTTATTAGATTATGTTGACTGAATGAATGAATCACTCTTGTTCACACACTCTTTCCCTTGCAGACATTACCACAGCATGGACGAATTCAGTCACTATGACCTACTGGAGGTGAGCACAGGAAGGAAAGTAGCTGAAGGACACAAGGCCAGTTTCTGCTTGGAGGACACCACTTGTGACTTCGGCCATCTTAAACGATATGCCTGCACTTCCCATACACAGGTACGACCCATCGTTTCCTGTAGATAAATTTAGTGCTGAATCAGGCTCCTTTTAGACAATATTTTACAGTATCCTTTACCAAAATAACTATATCTAGGATATAACTGAAAATTATATATTCATATTCATTTATTCATTATTATTGAATATACAGGGTGGGCCATCTATATGGATACACCTATATGGATACACTGTCGTGGGCCACCAAGGTCTCCTGATAAAAGTCTAAGGGGGTCAGATTGGGAGACCTTGGTGGCCATTCAACTGGCCCACGAC
>JAOVVG010000037.1:31336959-31351082 GCA_028566375.1 Leptodoras nelsoni | reverse complement strand
GCCCTACACCATACTAATAAATTATTGTGGTCTAAAATGACAGGTGTTTCAGTTTCATTGTCTAACCCCTGTACTTCTTTTTTTGCATGCAAAACACAGCAGCCTTCATTATGTTTTTTTTTGTCTGTTATGTAATGTGTTGCTTTTGTTTTTGTGTAACATAAAATCTTTTGTTGGAAAAGTAATTAAAGTTGTACCTAAAAACAATAGGGTGTGTCAGAACTTCAGAACTGCACAGTGCTGTAAAGACATGAAGGACATTTGTCAAAAATATCTTATTTCTTTGGAAAAGATATAAGCAACGTGACCCACTTCCACCCCACCCAACCCCACCACTTCACATTAACCCACACCACATCCCAACCTACACATCTGGTAGGTTAGCAGATGAACTTGTGCATGAACTATAAGTTTTACAGCTGTTACACAAGCATTATTCTCATAGTTTTACCTGCTCTAACATGCTAACAATCAATAGACTAATTGACAGCCCTTCCTGGATTGGAATGGTTGTGTTAGAACAGAAAAAAACACTACAATGTGCAGGACATGGGATCCAGGATCAAGGTTGGAAACCTGCACCCTAGCAAACATTGTGACCTTTGCACTAGGGGTACAGCGTTGCCCGAAACATCCCTGACCAGCACTAATACGTCTTTATTATACTACATGGCCCCAATATTTGTGTTGGTATTACACCATTTGGAAGCGCAGCATTATTATTAGTCCAGCAGCCTGTGTGAAGGGGAATCATGTTACATATGCACATGCATAATTAAAAACAAGTATTATATATTCCAGGCAGGAAAAAGAAAACCAATATCACAGTACTGAAATGACTGAATGACTTTGTGACTGGGAAAACCTACAATAAGAAAAACCCACATCATCTCCAAATGTTTATTGTGAATGTGAATTTTTTTCTCACAGCACTGCTTTCTCTTAGCAGCCACTGTTAAAGTAAAAGTCTAACTTATTAGTTAGTAACTGCATCTTTTTGATTTGCTGTTCAACAGTACCATAGGGCAGGGTAATACATTTAGAGGAAAATGCTATCTGTAATCTTTTGCATAACTCACAGACACCCAGGATTGTCTAGTGGGACTGTGAGAGGACGGCCAATTTAGCTCCCTTGGTTCTCGGGCATGGATGATGGCGATGGCTGAATTCTAACTCATGAGCTCTCAATTATGTTTGTTTTGTTTAAGTACTGCTATATAATTATGTGCTTCTAAATAAAGAAAATGATAAAAATTACCTTAATAATAATAATAATAATAATAAGAAGAAGAAGAAGAAGAAGAGGAATTATGTAAAGTAAAGAAGTAATATGTACATAATTAAGCTAAAGTACAAAAAGAAAAACCCACATCATCCTCCGAATGTTTATCCTGAGTGTGAAGTTTTCCTAACAACCCTGTATTCTGTTAGCAGTCTCAGTGTTCATTATGGTTGTGATCTGTACATGCATTCTGTCCAAAACAATATCTATGATAAAACTCTAACTAATTCGGTGTAACTACATCTTTACAACTTCTGAACTGTTGTTCAAGCAGATCCACAGGGCAGTGTAACAGTCAGAGGAAAATGCTCTCTGTAATTCTGTAATACTGTTAATACTATGCATATCAGGTTTAAGTAGAGCTATGCTAAGATTATATATATATATATATATATATATATATATATCCTTTTATTATCTTGACCGCTTATTCCTATTTCAGGGTCATGGGAGAGCCGGTTCCTAGCCGGCAGCTTAGGGCGCAAGGCAGGAACAACCCTAGACAGGGCGCCAACCCATTGTAGGGCACACACACACACACTCGCGCACACACTCACACACTAGGGCCACTTTAGAGACACCAATCAACCTAAGGTGCATGTCTTTGGACTCTGGGAGGAAACCGGAGTACCTGGAGTAAACCCATGCGGACACGGGGAGGACATGCAGACTCGACACAGAAAGAACCCAGACCGCCCCACCCGGGGATCGAACCCGGGACCTTCTTTCTGTGAGGTGACAGTGCTACCCACCGAGCCACCGTGTCACTATATATATACACCGCTTATTCCTTCCAGGGTCACGGGAGAGCCGGTTTCTAGTCGGCAGCATAGGGCGCAAGGCAGGAACAACCCTAGACACTTGCGCACACACTCACACACTAGGGCCACTTTAGAGACACCAATCAACCTAATGTGCATGTCTTTGGACTGTGGGAGGAAAGCCCAGAGTAAACCCACATGGACACGGGGAGGACCCCGACTGCCCCACCCGGGATCGAACCCGGGACCTTCTTACTGTGATGTGTTTGTAAATCCTCTTTAATTCTCTTATGGTGAATGTGATGGTTTGCCAAAATTCTGGTGTAACACAAACTGATGTAAAAGATACTATACTATAAAGAGCTGTCTCTGAATATGAAGTGATCCTCATAACAATTAATTTGTTATACTGTATATTGAGCATTCATTTGTAATCCTTTGCTCGAGGCATTGGGCTTCAGTTACAAATCAAAATATGCTAAGAATCCATGATAATAAAACCAATACATGTGCAGTTTTATTTGCTTGTTTTTCACAAAATCAAACAAAGACAAAGGAGAAGTCTTCAAATTTTATATTATTGCTCATTACCAGAATGAAACCAATACAATAAGTTAAAACAATGCATGAAACATTAAATACTCCATTGAAGTTGATGTAAGTTTTTTTTTTTATATATATGTATATATACACATACATATGCAAGTATGTCTGAATACACATAAAGCTTTGTACTGCTAGGATGCAGCTTGTCTGTCTGTAGGTAGCCAGTTAAATCTGAGCATGCCCAGTGCACAGAAGTACAGCTGAGGTTTCATCTCTGCTCAACACATGCGGTCTACTTTCACAAACTACTATTAAATCACAGAGGCAGTTGGTAACACCACCGACAATATTACAGATTGTTTACCAACGGAGCCTAAATATAATACAGCAAATATTTTAGCTCAACCTTGCTCTCGGTCATAAATGATCCAGTGCTATGTAAATAGCCCATTCATTTGTAGTTTTAATAGTCATGCTTTAGCATAAATAGTCCATACTATGTATCCTTCAAGTGAAGGGTACCTGAGGTGTATTTACTCTTTGGCGTATGGTTTATGTGACCAATAGGACATATTGGGAACATAGTGCATGGGCAAATGTAGGCATGCATGTAAGCATGAATGCAGCATGTCCTTTCTGAGGTTCACCGCCAAGCATTGACATCTCTGTACAGATTTTTGCATATAATCCGCTGTAATAAATTATATGTCCTCTTTCTCAATCTCTTAAACAAGAGAGGCTTTAATAAGATGACAAAAGTAAGTTCTGGCTCTCTGTCATAACACCTTAATGACCTCCATACTGCCTGAAAAGCTAGACTGCTTCCTGAGCTTTCCAAAGTCCTCGCTGCTTCTTGTTGTGCTGATGCTCTCCTCAAACTCCATCTGGCAGCTTCTCCGTTTGAACTGTGTCTCCACTTGCATCACAGCGGTGCTGGGACTACTTCCAAACCTCACAGAGTTCCCGGAACCCGACCCTGTAGAGTCCAGATCTGAGTTGAAGAACCACGGGTGGTCTTCAGTGGGTGTGCCAGGCGTCGTGGCTTGAGTCACTCCTCTGTGCTTGGTCCAAACGGAAGACGTAGTCAAGGGCAAGCTAAGGAATGAAGATGACTTGACGTTGGCATTATGAACAGGATCCTGAACAACTGGAACTTGCCGATTCAGGTTGAGGTTGAGAGACAGAGTTGTGGTTGATAACCTCTCAAATGTGCCCCTGTCTTTCGGTGTAGATTCTCTTACTGATGATTGCCATAACTCTGGCTTGGGGCTTTTTGGGGTTTCTTGGGATGGAGAATAAGAACACATATTACTGGGGCTTTTTGGACTGTCGAGTTTGAAAAGTTTGGGCATGGTTTCTGAGTCTGATTGCAAGCCATTATTCGGGGAGGCTCGGAGATGCTGGCTTGACGAGTAGACAGATTTGATGTCAAGCTGGAAGGAACATTTGAGCTGGTTGTTGTGGAGAATTTGGTCTGTGGAGAGGTGAAGGCTGCTGAGGTCTTTTCGTAATGAGGTAGGTGACGGTGCCTTGACATTTAATACCATAGCTTCCTGCATTCTTTGGTGAGAATGGCTTTTCTTTTCTTTGCTCTGTTCTACAGTCTCAATGTTGACTTCTGTCACCTCAGGATGATGAGCTGTCGACCTCAGAGGGGTGCAGGTTAAGGGCGTCTTGAGCTTTAAGTCTCGCTCAAATTCCAGGAGTTGCCCAAGGAAGTTGAAGTTAGGAGAAATTGAAGGCCGACGATCTTTCACAAACCTAGAGGAAGTAAAGAAAACACGATTTGTGGCTTTTATTTCCCTAGTCAGTAGATCCTCATTATGAGTACTCGAGACCTGTTTGACTATGTTTTTTTGTATGTTTTTCTGCTTAAAAACGGCTGTTCCAACTCATGATTGGCTCATAAGCAAGCCTCCAGTGGCAAGAACAGTCCAGCGGCAGTAAAATATACTTAGCTTTAATCATAACTCCAATGTCAATATTTCAGTTATGCCAAATATTGTCTCATTTTGGTCTGTCATTTGTTCTGTAAACACTAAATAAGCTTGACGCATGACACACTGACATAACCAGACATTACATAAGCTTACTTACCTGTAGGCATCATCTGATGACAACCCCATGGTTTTCATGATGTAAGCAATGGCAATGGTTGCAGATCGAGAAATTCCAGCCAGACAGTGGACGATGACTCTGCAGTTCGACACTTTGGCTTTGTCTGGATATGAAAGCAAGCATAAGAAAAACCAGTCAGAGCCAGAAATGCTACTACAGCACTAGGTTTGATGGTTTCAGCCCAGCTCAAGTGCTGACATCAGTCAGACCTCACATAACATGCTGCTTGAATTAGTCTACCATAATCCTAACCCTTGTCATTACTGTAAGCAGAAATGTTGAGGTATCCTGGGTTGACTCAGTCACGCCTGACCCACTGTACAACATCAGCAAGCCATATGGTTATATTAAGAGGAGAGGAGAATCTCCTTACCGATGAATTCGTTGGTTTTCTCCAGCCAGGGCAGCAGTTTTTCACAGTAGCTGTCATTAATGGGAATGCGCAGGAAGTGGTTCTCACTGATGAAATCTGGCTTTGGACAGGTGTTGCTGGCATTCAGGACATAAGTGATCCCATTCTGTGCCATCAGTTCCTGTTTAAACAACCACATCTAGACATCAGTTCATAGCAGCATATTTCCTGAGGGTAAAAAAAAAAACCCAAGACAAAATGCAATGGAAAAATCAGCCGATTATCTTGAATCCTACAAACCTCCCTTATCTGTTTCACTGGATGATATGATACACAATGATGGAATGCCAAGACAAAATACTTTGCTAGATGTGTCAGCTGAAAATGTTTGTGTTGCCAGATGATGGTTTTTCCTTTTCCCCACAAGTTAAATTCTGACTCAGGTTCTTACTCAAGGCAATAGCAGAATCTTCACGCTAAAATGATTTACTGATGAGCAAACATACCCATGAGGTTATGTCTTTGATATTGGAAAAGTGGTTAAGAGATCTCCAGATAAAACAGCTTTAACCAGAAGGAAGTGAGGACAAATGTGGAGATTGTTAGCTATTCGTAGTTTGTCATTGAGAGATAATTTGCATGTTAAATCAGGGGTTTATTAGAGTATTTGCCATTCGTGCACAGATTTCCGGGGCAGTTAGAGTACATGTATTCAATATGCAGATTACCTCATTTCTACTCTATAGACCAGTCTCAAACTCAATCCACAAAGGGCCATGTGGGTGCAGGTTTTCCTTCCAACCAAGCAGAAGCCACGCCTCATTCCACCTGTGTTTAATCAATGAATCTAATCAGTGGATCTTGACTTTCCGTAGTGTGAGGCTTCTGCTTGGTTTGAGTTTGAGATCCCTGCTATAGAGGGTCTGATTTTTGTTTGTGCCGGCTCGCTTGATACAGTGTAGTAATGTATTTCTGAAATGAAATATGAATGGATTTGGAACAATAGACTCTAAAAACCGAGAGTGCAAAAAAACAGGAAGTAGAAAGAAATACAGGAAGATGAAAAATAGCTGACAGGCATTCGGAGGTACAGTGAAGCTCCTTCCTTATTGGAGGACAAACTGAGTTTTGGGAGGAGTTTGAGATGGTACAGTGTAAACAGTTGTTCATTTCTTTTTTGTGTTATGATGCAAAGGAGTGCATGCTGACCTGAAATCTAATCCTTCTAACCAAGCAGAAGCAATGTCTTACCTTATTAAGGACATCTTTCTGTGAACCCAGGTAGAGGTGAGGCAGTATTCGGGTCGGTCCCAGGTTAGCTACGGGTAGGCACGGCTGAGACAGGCTGAGGGGAAGATAAGGTGGTGGCTTACTCTCACAGGCATCTGGGAAGCATGAAGAGAAGGCTGCAAAGCCTCCTAAAAAGAGACAGAGAAGAAAACATGGCTTAAAATAAAGTGAAAATTCCTAACCCAAAATATCCGTTATCATGATTATGAAGTCCAGTATTCAACATGGGTGTTCAACATGTATCGGTAGGCCAAAGTAGACAGCACATTATTGTTGTACAGTAACAATGAAGGGGCTTTCCTAACATCCGAACACGCGAAATCAAAAGAGAGCTCAACGTCGGTCCGTGCACACAGCCAAGCTTCTGCATCCTGCCAGTCCGAGAGGACGCTAAGTAGACTAACAGACGCAGAGTTAGAAAACATGAACCTCCATGGAGAATGAAAGACTACATTCTTTTTTAGTGAACTTGGCCCCTGGACCAGTTGCCAGAATGTCAACATCCGAGATGTAGCAATCATTCAAAATAACTTTATAGTCAGGAATAGTTTGGACTTTGAGAAATGACACTGGCATTTTTTCACAGTGTAGAGGAGGAATGAGAAATCTGGTGGGACTGGTGAAATTGGAAGTCTGGCCCTTTAAGAGACCAAATACGGTGTCGATGTCTGGTTCTCTGCACTCTTGCTCTCTTACTCGCTTGCTTCCTGCATGATCTCATCTCCTGCTCTCAGAGTCCAGCATCACACTGTGGGAATGAAGTGGACCACGAGAACAAATCACCCAACCATTGGCCAAAGGCATGTTCCCTAACACACACACACAGGAACCCTTTTATTTAATCATATTCACATACCTCCAAAGTCTGATGTGTATCTGAAAATGATAAAATAGCAAATTTAAATACACCAAATACAAAGGCCCGTGTGTTGACTGCACTTGGACACCAATGATCCGCCTAGACGCAGTCAATTTCACAACCTACATTGGTGTATTTTTGGATCTTGCAGCACTAATAAAGCCTGTTCGGCCTCCACGCTTTCTTAACCGATGCATTACATCACATCTAAACATGGCACCAAATTAGCCCTGAGCTAATGTGCATGTTCAAATCTCCAATGTCCTTATTTAGTATGTAAGAAGATAAGTGGATGAAAACAAGAAGATGTTAGCATAACTGTTTAGTTATCAGTGCTGTTTTGGAATCATGCAAAAATCTGGAAAGCGTTAGCTGTGTTTCCAAGTAAGGCTGGCAAGCATGGGCGATGACATCATCAACTCAGGTTAAGAGTTTCAGCCTGGCTCTTGATCATTCATCTTACACAGACATATGTACAAGCACAAACACACACTCGCGCCAAACAAGCCCACACAGATACATGCTTATGAGTACAAGGGGGTGGGAAGGTGTTTAAACAGTGACTGGATAATGAAACAAAGGAAGAAAAGAAAGAGAAAGATAGAAACAGTAGGACAAGGGAGCAATTAAGCATGAAAGAAAAGATGAGCTCATGCGCATGAGGTAAGGTTTACTAAGCAGATACATGTGACTGGGGGGAGAAAACGAGAACAAGCTGAAGCCTGATATGGCGCCTCACATTTTCATTCACCGCTTTCTTTTTTTTGCAGTGATTCAGGATACACATTTTGCACTTGTTTTATTTTCTTTACCTAATCAAGGGGACTTTAATGTGTAATTATTTAACGCTGTCATGACATCACTCAGCAATAGAGATAACGAGCCAGTCAGAGCAGTTTCAAAAGGCGTAATCAGCCTCATGGCCGTGACTCACGAATGCCATCGTGACAGGTCCTGTCACAAAGCGCCTGAGTGCTACACAAACCTCAGTCACCACACACAAAGCTGCTCACTCTTCAGCTCCGGGTTCACAAGATGCTGTGAAAAATCTCAAGGTGGTGCAAAGGTGAAAAGTGCGTTTGAAAAAAGTACTGTCCTTTGATAACAGAGGCACGTTTTCCAAGAATCCAGACATAACAAAGCTGCCTCAAAGCTCTGGAAGGTCACGACCCTTTATTTTAACATACAAACAAGTCAATGTATTGCAAAGTAGTGTTATTAGATCGGGAATCGGTCGGTTCGATGCGAATACGTCCGTGGCATGACTTCAAAAAATTTTTTTCTTCTTCAAACAATTTAAATCAGCATTTAGAAGTAGGTGGTCAACACACGAAATTTCAACATGAAAATGCAGTGAATGTATTACAGGTTAAAACCATTTGTTTATTTATTTTTTTATATTATTTGATTAATTTTTCCCAGTTTTACCACTGGTATGACTGAGCTAAAAAGTTGACAAGCTAAAAATAAACATTTATTTTGTAATCATTTATTTGGCACTTTTTTAATTTGGTATATACTTTTTTTTTTTTTTTTTTTTTGCTTATTTTTGTCCTATTTACTTGCTAGTGAAAGTTGGTGGCATAATTCGGAAAGCAACCAGCCACAGACCCCAGTGGGTGGTGAGTTAGAAAGTTCATGAACATTCTGGGTCTGTGGAGGTCTTTTACTTACCTAGATCATTTAAAATGTCATGTACCGGAAGGTCAGCGTTTCGGGTCTAATCATCCTAATCCTGAGAAGGCTTCTTGAGAAAACGGAATCTGTATTGCTCGACCATTTCTCATTGGAACACTTGGATGATCCCACATGAAAGAGTGTGAACCTTCTTCAGGAGTCACCTTGATTTTCCTACTAGCAGACTAACAGGATGCCTGGTAGGACGTTGGTAAATAAATTGAGGTATTATGGAAGATTGTTGACCCATTATTCCAGCTGTGTGTCTGGCCCTTTAAAAGCTCAGCTCAAGGCCTGTCTCCTTCTGACTATTAAAAGCAACTGCCAAGCAGTATGACATCATTGCTCAACACATGGGTGGCCAGCGGGCTGTCTCCGAGTTGCTGTGCACAACACACACACACACACCTACACACACACACACACTAACTAATTGCACCCAACCAGTTTTGGCTAACACCCGGTTTTACCATTGCAGGACTAGCTTGCAATTGTGATTTCTCAAGGCTTGAGGCTGACCAGCTGAGAGAAATACAGACAGAGATGGAGTGCAGAGAGCAGAAATAAACTTTATCTTGATTAGCATAGACTTGGATGCTAATTGAAGAAGTCAGTGCATAACGAAACACTGGAACAGAAGGAGAAGAAGCAGAACGCCCTTGCTGTAGACAATATTCCCCGAGATAATGCATCATCATTTGCAAGTAATCAAGTAATCCCTGATATACTGCCCGTGATACATTTCGTCCCAGTTGTGGCGTGTGAGCGCCTGCTTAGAAAACTCCGAACACATGATCAGAGCTATTTGTCTTGGCTGGAAGTGTGTCACATTTTATCAGCCAGTGTCAGTCATGGAGTTGCTGCAGGTGTGCCCTCCTTTATCACCTCTAATTTTACACACTGGTCTACAGGTCATACAGCCTAGTTTTCATTCTATTTCTGTCACATTTAGATTTTTTTGTGTGTAATCTTTCCCCTATAAAAGTTTAAGCACGTTTGTTATTTGTACTTATGCACACAGTTCCAGGGATAAAGTATACCAGTTATTACTCCTCTTAGATTCAGTGTACTCTGCTATTCATCTACTAATCTTACTTACAACACTGGGTATTAAATTTAGTGTAATTATTGCATTGGGGCATAGAGAATGCTAGTGATGCTATTAATACCATCTGATAATGATAATAAAATTCACGCTCCTTGTTATGCATTTTAATCTTTTAAAAGATGAATCCTTGTTATGCTTGTCAGTGCTTTCTATTATTATTATTATTATTATTATTATTATTATTATTATTATTATTATTAATACTATATAGTAGCACTAATAATAATAATAATAATAATAATAATAATAAAATGTATAAATAATAATAATAATAATAATAATAAAATGTATAAAAAACATAATCGAAACCATTATTGGGTATTATTATTATTATTATTATTATTATTATTATTATTATTATTATTGTTATTGTTGTTGTTGATGAAGAATAAGAATAAGAATATGTAAATAAAGTCTTATGAAATGCCACAATATACAATTTTAACTAAAAACAACTGATGCAACTGTAAACCATTATTGGTAACTGTGTTGTACTGGTATGACTGGATCAGACACTGCAGTCCTGCTGGAGTTTTTAAACCCCTCAGTGTTACTGCTGGACTGAGAATAGCCCACCAACCAAAAATATCCAGCCAACGGTGTCCTGTGGGCAGGGTCCTGTGACCACTAATGAAGGACTAGACGATGACTAACACAAACTGTGCAGCAACAGACGAGTTACTGTCTCTGACTTTACATCTACAAGGTGGACCAATAAGGTAAGTGTGTCTAATAGAGTGGACAAAGAGTGGCAACAGTGTTTAAAAACTCCAATCATACCAGCACAACACATAGTACCACACCAGCACCACCACCACCACATCAGGGTCACTGTAGTGCTCAACGATCAATGATCAATGATCAATTATCAATGATCAACCACCCAAATAATACCTGCTCTGTGGTGGCTGTGGGGATCCTGACCAGTAAAAAAACACAATAAAGAGCTGAACTGAAGTCAGTTTGTAATCTCTAGATGTCCTCAGTGTCCCCTACATAGGTTGTGTCTGTTGTGTGTGTGTGTGTGTGTGTGTGTGTGTGTGTGTGTGTGTGTGAGGGGGTGGGAGGGGGGGTAAATACACTGCAGTAGTATTTAAGTCTTTGCTTAGCAGCTAATATGCACGCTTACAACAACCCTGAGCTAAATATGTTCATGGTGGTGGGGGTGACTTGCCAGCTCAGGCAAGTAAAAACACATTTAGGAGTGATAGAATGACACCAGGATAGTCATGCCATGTCAGGAATCGCCAGCCTTCCACTATGTCACAGTTTCTAATTAACCACTGCTTTTGTTCTTTAATTCCCATCCTAATAGATCTTGTGTATAGAGTGAAGAAAGAGAAGAACAACCAGTAATGGAGCCCACGCACTGCGGATGAGCCTGAGTTCTGTCTGAAGCTTGACGTCAGCATCTGAGATTTTACACTTTAAGCTGGGAAACACATTTCTGTAATCAATTACCCGCGTTAGCTGTGCATTTGTGCCACGGCTCCTGACATTTAATCCAAATAATGGTCTTATTATAGTCTTATTATGGTCGAAGAAGCAGAGTGCAGGTTATTATGTAACACCTCATGTCCAGACGGCTAATGTGAGCAGACGCTGCATGTGGAGATAAGGGAATAGACACATTGGTTTAAAGCTGTGCTAGCTTAGCGTCAGTATTAGCAGTTTAATCCCTCTTGTACACTTGTTAGAGTGAAGAGACTAAGAGGCTTTCGTTTTCCCGTTCAATTGGGACTAAACGTGATACATAGGCACAAACTGGTTTTGCTTAGTAGTAGTGTTGTGTGTGTGTGTGTGAGAACTGAGACACTAATAAGATTACACATGTTTAATGCTCTTTGCAGGTTGCAGAAGTGGATATCAAGAGGAGGCTGAGTTGCAACAAATCCACACTAGCTGCTGTTTCATTCATTTACTTACTCAATAAAGTACTCACTCTAACTCCATTCATCCACTTACATGTTGACTTGCATGCTAACTCCTTTTCTTTTTCGGTCACCCGCCAAATAAGCGCTCACTCGCTTGCTCGCTTTAACTTCCTTACCAATTTCCTCATATGTTCACTCGCTCACTAGTTTAATAACACCACTCAGCCACTTACTTGCTCACTTGTATACTTGTTCCCTTTCTTCTTGTCAACCAGCAATCAACAACTCACTCACTCACTCACTTGCAGACTTTGACTTCCTTATCAATTCCGTCATTTGTTCACTCACTCATTTACTCATAAGATCAATAACTCCACACAGTCAAATACTTGCTCACTTGCATATTATGTTCTTTTTCTTCATCAGTCACCCACCAATCAACAACTCATTTACTCACTCACTAACTAACTAACTTGATCTTCCTCACTGAAGTCTTTATTTACTCACTCACTCACTCACCCACTCATTCACTCATACTTCCTCATTACCTTCTTTATTCACTCACTCACTCACCCACTCACTCATTACTAACTCACTCACTCACCCACTCACTTACCCACTCACTCACACTTCCTCATTACCTTCCTTATTCACTCACTCACTCACTCACCCACTCACACTTCCTCATTACCTTCCTTATTCACTCACTCACTCACTCACCCACTCACTCACACTTCCTCATTACCTTCCTTATTCACTCACTCACTCACCCACTCACTCACTCACTCACTTATTCACTCACTCACCCACTCACTCACCCACTCACTCACTCACTCACCCACTCACTCACACTTCCTCATTACCTTCCTTATTTACTCACCCATTCACTCACTCACTCACTCACTCACACTTCCTCATTACCTTCCTTATTTACTCACTCACTCACTCACTCATGACTAACTCACTCACCCATTTTAACCTCCCTGCTATTGTCCTTATTTGCTCACTCACTCACTCACTCACCCACTCACTCACTCACTCACTCAACACAGCCAGCCACTCGTCCACTCCTTTGCTCACCGCATTTCACTTCTACGCTTGCTTGCTCACTATCTCCTGCACGTTCAGCCACTTGTTTGCTCAATCAATCCCTCAATCACCCACTCTTTCTCACCAACCTCGGAGGTCGCGTCCGTCCTTGATGCGTCGCACTCGCATCTTCAGCTTCATCTCGCTCTCATGCATGTCTGTCCACAGCGGAGGCGCGATCACCACGTCCACCGGCATCCAGGCACCGAGCTGCACAGCAGTGCACTGCCTTCCACTGAGCACTAAAGAACCTAAACCTAAACCTCTGCTGGACCTGCTCTCAGTCCACGCTATTGCAGATTAAACCTTGGTGTTTAGGAGTTTCACTGAATACAGAAGAGGAGCTGTGTGATGAAACTGCACCACTCACTATCTGTTCCAAACTGAGTTGAACTGAAAGTGCGCTCCGTCTATTGTTGAACCTCCTACCTCTTTCTGTATCTCCCTCCCTTCCTCTCTCTCTCTCTCTCTCTCTCTCTCTCTCTCTCTTGCTCTCTCGCCCTCTGAATGAGCTCACAGGCTGTGTGCTCCACTGAGACCAGTGTTCAGTAATAGCTCATGTGTAAGGCATGTAACCACATTCCTTACTCACCACACAAATATGCGGCTGCCACTGCACTCACAGGCTGAAGGGATCCTACGCTGGACAGAAGGCTGCGTTTGGGTGTGTGTTTGTGTGTGTTTGTAAAAGGACTGGGTGTAGTTGTTCAACGGGATCAACAAAGGAGCCATGCTATGTGTGTGTTGTGTGTACGCGTGACATGTTTTGCTGCTGCAGAAATCCAGGTCTACTTATATAATTAGTGCACTTACTGCATGCTCCAACTGACTGTGGTTGGGACAGAATCTCTGGCATGACTCATTTACCCGAGCGCACAACATGGCTTTTAGTCAGCTTTTAGATGAGTGTACAGAATTTACACCAACAAACTTGTGGCATTGAACTTCCAGGTCTTTAAAATCATGCATTTTTATAATAAGCTACACTGAAACGTACAGGGGTTAGACAATGAAACTGAAACACCTGTCATTTTAGACTACAATAATTTATTAGTATGGTGTAGGGCATCCTTTTGCGGCCAATACAGCGTCAATTTGTCTTGGGAATGACATATACAAGTCTTGCACAGTGGTCAGAGGGATTTTAAGCCATTCTTCTTGCAGGAT
>JAOVVG010000037.1:31109454-31119647 GCA_028566375.1 Leptodoras nelsoni | reverse complement strand
CATATAGGTGTATCCATATAGATGGCCCATATAGGTGTATCCATATAGATGGCCCATATAGGTGTATCCATATAGATTGCCCATATAGGTGTATCCATATAGATGGCCCATATAGGTGTATCCATATAGATGGCCCACCCTGTAGATCCCAACATGCATGGAATATTCTGATGCTCCTCAAACACAATGTTGGCTGTAGCAACATGGCCCACTGGAGACTCCATACACTTCCTTGAGTTCCACATACAATATTCTACACAGTCCTTCAAAAAAATCTTATCTTCTGCACCGTCGTTGCTCCTTTTCAAATGTATTTCACTGTTTAATTCCACGAAGACAAAACTCGGCGCCTCGAATCGGTAAAGAGACGATGGCACTACAGCACACGGCTGCGTTTCATCCTCAGTGAGCTTTGCTTAGCATCAGACAGTAAAACGATCTGACTTTAATAAGTTTACAACCCTGCCTCTGAGTAGCCTCCAACAGAAAGGCCAAGAGGCCGTTGCTGTTTAAGACTTTATGCTACAGGACACCTGCTGCCAGCTCAATTATGCATCATCCAAAAGAAATCTGGAGCTGCTTAGCCCCCTGCCAGGCTCATAACATGTCTTTACCTAGCCTGGTTCTTGTGAAGCTTGGCATTGGGGCAGCATGCTGGGAATTCTTTATGTCAAATGATGCTTTTGTGGGTGCTTTTTCATTCAACATTTATCAGCAATTATCTGGGTTGCTGAAGTCAGGACTGAATGTTTGAATGTATGGGTTTGGCATGATGATCTTCTTAATTCCTTAAGTAAAAAAAGGATGGCATCTTTTATTTCACTGCACTGTGCTGGTTTGGAGAGTGAGCATTCCCAGTTCTAACATCCTTATTGTTTGTTTGTTTTTTTATGTGTTTGTGTTTTTATTATTATTTTTTGTACCTTTTTGCCAATTATATCTTGTTATGCTTTCCGATCAGTGCTGTCACGTTCCCGGTGTTCATCCAGTTCCCCATGGTTTAACACAGTGCGCAGTATGATCATCAGTTATTCTATTTATTTGATCAGTTTTCCACAGACAGCTTTATTGATGTTGTATATTCTAATTCCGTGCCTTATCAAACTCTCTAGCCTCACCATTTATGCTGTATAGTCAGTCTTCACGGACCAAATAACTGTTACTTGACGAATTGGTTTAATATCAAGATGGACTTTGAATGCATTAAATTCTTCATGGTAGGATAAATCCCGATGCGAAGCACATCAGGGCATCCTTACATCCTTAATGAGTGATTCTGCTTGTTTGGTTGGATGGACAATGATTCTGTAGTGAGATAGAAAACATTAAATCCTCTCAGGCATGTTGAATAAATGGGTTGCTATTAGACTATTGATATCCTCGCTGGCTCTTTTAATCAAATTACTGACATTGAGGGGAGGAGAAAAAGGAATTACCTTATAGCCATGGGCACATAATTTGTTCTAAACAGATAAATACAAATACGAAGGGACAGTCAGTATACAGTGGTTTTTTTTTGCACAGTGCATCTGGTTTAGAGTAATGGTGTGAAAGTGAAAGTGAAGTACTGTGCTTGCACACAAAAGAGTTTGTTCTCTTCATTTAACCCATCCATGTAGTGAAACACACATATACACACACAAGTGAGGTGAGCACACTAGTCGGGTGTTAGGTGCCTTGCTCAAAGGCACTTCAGTCGTGTCATGCTGGTTGTGGTGATGGTTCCTTAGCCACAAGCCCACGGCTGCCCTCACAGCTGGATCAGCAAGTGGTCAGATATGAAGCTTGCCGTACAAAGAAACTCCGTATTCATTAGCATGCAATTACAAAATTCATTCATTTATCTTATTGACTGTTTGGCCATTGTAGCAGTGGTTTAAATTTGCTATTAATTTGCTTATATTTTGGAAAATAAACCCCATTATATTTGTAATAAAATACCAAGGAGAGGTAGAGAAAAAATAATTGCATGACCATGATTTAAATATTAATAATAATAATAATAACAACAACAACAATAATAATAATAATAATAATAATAATAATAATAATAATAATAATTTTACCAAAAATGATTAAAATATTATTATTATTAATACTACTACTACATTTAACATTTACATTTATGGCATTTGGGAGACACCCTTATCCAGAGTGACTTACATTTATCTCATTTATACAACTGAGCAGTTGAGGGTTAAGGGCCTTGCTCAGGGGCCCAACAGTGGCTGATTGGTAGAGCCGGGATTTGAACTCATGACCTTCCGATCAGTAGTCCAATGTCTTAACCACTGATCTACCACTGCCCTACCACTGCTACTACTACTAATAATAATAATAATAACAATAATAATACAGTCCCTAATAATAGACCAGCTGTGAACTTCAGTGCTGTAGCTGAGGTTGAGGAACTGTCAACGTGCTTCTTCAGTGCTTCCCCTTCCAGTTTAGGCCACACCCACACCGAATACATATACGAATACAGATAAACACATTCATAAATAGGGCAATTTAGCCTAGCCAATCTACCTACCAGTATGTTTTACAAGGTTGGAGGAAACTAGCGAAGCCCTAGCAAAGCCAATCAGACAGAATTCCACACAGACAATAACCTAAGTCAGGATAAAATCAAAGACAGTGGAGCTGAGAGGCCCAAACCATGTGGTCTATGTTTCTATGGGGAATTGTTGTGGTTTTAATACATTTAATGCATTTAATACATAGTTCAAATCAAGAGTGCAAATAGTTGTGCCTTCCATGCACCACAGAAGAACATTCATTAGGCTTTCTTCTCTAATAAGGAAAAAGAGAGAGCCCATTAGGCTATTCACTATGACCCTTACGAGGAATACTATGAGGAAAATAATTACATGATTAGGTGATTGTGCACGAAAGCTAACCTATTGTAATGCTGGAATTTACAAAACAAGGGGCTGCAGCCAGGCTTTCCAACTACAGTAGAAAAAAAAAATCCACTCAATCACTAAACACAAAAACCCATTTATTTTATTCTGTGCTGATCGCCAAGCATCATAGCACATATCCAGTAACTCACAGTAATGGAGCATTTAATGTCAGCTTTTTATTCTCTCCTTCAGCAACTCTTTTTCCTGTAAAGTAATGATCGCGAAGGCAGTGAATCCAGCCTGGTAAAGGATAGAAACTACTGCTGGAATAGATAGACTGCTTGACAGGTTGACCAAGCTCAGACAAATGGCAGTCCAGCGATTCGGTGAGTGAGGGAGAAAAGAGAGGGCTTGCTGAAAGTAGAGGTGCTCATCATTCACTCTGCCTGCTACTCTAGTGTCTCATGTAGAGAAGGATGTGGCCATGAGTATGGGTGTAGAAAGCGTGGTAGTATAACATTATGCAGTAGCTGGGGCTGTGTAACCTTGAGTGGCAGTTAGAGGATGAAGGCCATCCAAACAACTGAAACATAGAGACCTTCTCTGCTTGTTGTATCCCCACCCACACTGACATGCCTGCAAGGGGAGATGTCAAAATGCAGCACTCCTCAACTCACGATCCCTCATTCTTTTGCAATGAATGATGTGAAACGTGTCTTATATTTAGATAGTTTGCTTAGGGTGATAAACTAAACTGTTTAAAAGGATTTGGCTGACAAGTCTGAAGGTTTTTGTGCTTTATAACAATTCAGAAATGTTAAACCTTCAGCCTAAAGACAATCAAACAAGTAGTATTTCTGATCTGTTTATCTCTGATTCAGACGTTGATGGGTTGGGGGAATGGGGTGGGAAAAGGTTTAAATGGTAGTGCGACCAAATTAGAATTTTCTGGCCATGGTACAAAGTGCTACATTGAAAACTTAACAGAAATCCATAGTAGGAAGCACGGTGGTGGTAGGATCATATTATGGGTATACCTTCCATTAGCAGGGACTGTTGAAACTGCTCAGTGTTGAGGAAAAGATAGGTGGAGTCAAATACTAGGCAATCAAACAGAAAACCTGTTACAGTCTGCAACAGAGTCGTTTGAAAGTTCAACTTCTAATGGAACAATGATTTTCAGAAACACTAGAGTGGTTCAACACTAAGACATTGACCTTGGTACAGTGGTTCAGCCAAAGCCCAGATCTCAATCCAATTTACAATTTGTGGCAAAACTTGAAAATTGCAGTTCACCGATCTCCACCGGGATCCAAATGTGCAAATAGAGACATATCCCAGAAAACTGTAGTTGCAGCAAAAGGGTTGTTCTACTAAGTATTGACCAAGTGGTCAAAACTGTGAATAGTTATGCAAACAAAAATGGATCCACTGGATTTCTCCACCACAGTCTTTGTGCACAAATAGGGCTCCAATGACTTAGACACATCTCCTGTAGGTGTCCTTTATCAAGACGTTTCAGTTAACCAACCAGTATCAATGAAAATTAAAATTTTAGACAATTCCAATAAAATTCCCATCTTATACAATTCCAATAAAAATGGCTTGAGAGTACAGCATCCAAGAGCAGAAGCATTCAAGCCTTGTCAAGACTCAAGTTGATGTACATCATTGCCCATTCAGAAAATGTCTAGAAGAAGAAAAACGATGGTGGTGGAAGTGGTGGTAGATGGGTTGAGGCGGGGATTCAAGGGTGCTTCAGAATGGTACCACCCTTGGAACCTCTTCTAACCATCCCACAAACCACTAAACAGAAGCATCCAGAGACAGCTAAAAAGGAGACCTAATTTAAAGAGAAATGTTTTGAAATTTCCCCATGTTCCCATAATGCTCCCTCAAAAATATTAGATTGTGAGTAAAGGCATCATAAACACTTTGGGTTATTGTCCTCTAAGCTGAAACATTTGTTTTTTGCATAGTATAGTCCAAGACAAATTGATATGTTTGGACATTTTTTGCACATTTGTTTGCTTATTTAAGTTTTGCACTAGAGCTGTGTGGCTAAAATTGAATAAATTCTGGATGCTTGGAAGTATATGTCTAATCTGTCACCTCCCACCAAAAACAATATTTTGCTCAGCCGTCATATTTGTAAATAGTAGTTATTTCAAGAAATATTGATATTTATATTGAATAAATATTCAATATAAATATATTTATATTTCTCAACTTGATATATAAGGTCTGTTGAAGTACTATTCACTGCTTTTCTATGATCAACTATTTAAAAAAAAATGCTGTTTAACTGGTAAGACGATTGCATTGACTTTCTTGCATTTCTAGATATTATGCAATCATGGGGCAGCATGCACACTGCCCAGAGTTATTATTGTTCCTAGTACTGAAAAATGGGAACTGCAACAAGCACTAATATAGGCCCACTGGGGCAGCAATCATGCTGCCCCATGCTTTCTCTAACAACATTTCCATGCCTTAATATTCAGCAGTCTCAAGGATTTTGCTGTATAGCAAATAATTTGAATTAAATTGAATGCATTCTAACAAATACAGTGAAGTGTAGACAGTCTGTTTATTGCAAACTGTTGCAAACTGTTTATTATAGGTAACTATAATAGGTATAGGGCATTAATAAATATTAATGTCATCCTGCCACACGTGTGAAAATGGGTAATGGAGCACTACTATATAAAATCCAAATATCTATATGTTCAATACAAGATGGCTGCTGTGACTGTTGTATCTTGCTGACATCTTTTGTCAAGCATGTCATAAAGTGTTAAAAACCACTTGTCCTAGATAGAAATAGTTTGTGTGATTTGCATGATTTGTACATGCACTTATTATGCAATCATGGGGCAGCATTCGCACTGTCCAGAGTTGTTATTGTTTCTAGTACTCCAAAATGGGAACTGCAACAATCATGCTGCCCCACCCATGCTTGCTCTAACAAGATTTCCAGGATAGGAAACAGGATGATTAATGACAGGTTGGCTTAATATTCAGCAGCCTCAAGGATTTTGATTTATAACAAATAATTTGAATTAAATTGAATGAATTCTAACAAATAAGGTGAAGTCTGACACAAGATTGCAAACTGTTTATTACAGGTAACTCTTAGAATTCACTATGTAGTACCCTATAGCCTAAGTTAAATGTGAATGCCTCTCAACTTTTCCTTAAGCCTATGTTAATATTAAAGTCACCCTGCCCCACATCTGTGAAATCTGGTAATGAAGCACTACTATATAAAATCCCAAATATCTCTATGTTCAATGTTGTGACTGTTGTATTTTGCTGACATCTTTTGTCAAGCATGTCATAGAGTGTTAGAAACCACTTGATCAAGGGTGTCCTAGATTGATATAGTTTGTACATGCACGTTGTGCAAGATTAAAATGACAGCTCTAAGCCTCCATTATTCATTATAAAAAATTTGCTTCATAGCTCCATAGTGAAAACAACAAACATGTATACATGAATTAATTGGTTGACTTTCATTGGTTGCAAGTCATTGTTCAGTAGTTCTAGTCTAGTATCTGAAACACTGGACTTTTTTTTGTCAAATCAGTGAGAAATAAGGTTATACAACGATAACATGTCTTTGGAATAGCAGAAATGTGTTATCTGTTCCAGGGTTGATTGTGTACCGGGCATCTTTATGATGGGTGCATCAGCCCAGCCCAGCGCATTTCTCGCTTCTCTTTCTCTACTGAGTCTCTGATCTATCCCCTTAATACATCTCCCTTCCACCCTCACTCTCTCTCGTCACTCCCTCCTCCTCCTCTTGTTTGTCAGGAGATCCATTTATAGATCTTTCTTGCACCTCTTCACAGTTATCCACCGTCATGAGGGAGTAGTCTCAGTACTTTGCTGTTAGACGCCATCGTCTCCCATCAAAGCATGAATAATCTGAAACAATTGCCTCACCAAGGTACACTTCAAGCTTGAAATTGTCTCTCAATTGTTTTAGAGAACAAAGCTGTGAATGTGAATAAAAAAAAGCAAAAAAAAAAAAAAAAAACGCTCTTCATGTACTTCACCGACAGCGCTGCATTCCCTGCCAAAAGTTTAATGGGTAGTTGACATGTACGCAGAGGAGGAATTTGGTGCTGTGAGCACTTTGAACAAAGATCGGCTTTTTTCTTTTTACTTATTGTGGAATGGGAATGTTCGTAAGCGTTTAGCTTATAAAATGCACTTCTGACTATTATTATTTCTGATTATTATTATTATTATTATTATTATTATTATTATTATTATTAATAATAATGATAATAATAATAATAATAATAATAATATCATTATTATTATTATTTTTTTTTTTTTTATTATTATTCTTATTATTAGTAGTAGTAGTAGTAGTATTCGTGATGTTTGTTTTTTTGTTTATTGTTTATTTATTGTTTATCTTATTTTCTTTTCACCGCAATATGCCAAACAATCAAGAAACATTGAGCCCTGCTATAATTTCTTCCACACAACGTGTACTAAAAATGAATCATGTTGAAGGATTGCCCATAACAAGCCAGGCAGATGGCAGGTTTATATCTAAGAAACAATCTACAAACAAGTGCACATATAGCACCACTTTGCCACCTTCAATACAATTACTGCACAGGAGCTCAGCGATTCATCATGCAATAATGTAGTGATTAATAACTTATGGTGCACGAGACAGTGCTTATTCAGCACTATACAGTATATAATGAAACTAAAGATGGGAACTGATGATCTATCCCGTGTTATCCCACTGTGTAACATCTCCCACCATCCCATACCCCATGATTTAGGACAAGTGGATTGAAGGCCTGCCTAAGAGTAGGATTAACTCATTTTGTCTTGTGGGTTGTTCAGCTTCTATTGTGTGACAATAGGGGTGAGGTAGAGGACACATCGCGCTTATCAAGTGATATCGTTTTTGTGCATTTAATTAAACTTAATGAAATTATGTCTTGACTTTTTGATTGCAAGCTGTGGGGCATCAATTAGATCCAAATCACCAAGAATTAGTTAAACCTTTGAAGACATCTTGTTTCACATGCTCTTCCCTTAAAGATAACAGTCTATGCTTGGCTAGTCTAATCAAGCTTCAGGCAAATGCTGAAGTTAGTTAAGGGGATGCTCATACTTAATTAGGCCATGTTAGACATGTACAGGTGGTGCGTTTGTAGAGTAGTGGTTGCATGAAAAGTCTGCAAGAAAAGTTATTGCCGTTTAAAACCGATGGCGCAAAAATATAAGAATTTTCAAACTGTTTTGTATTTGTATAATCATGTTAAACATTGTCCTTTTACTGATTTAAAATGAAATATGATGTTGTGCTTGACTTAACACAGCCCTCAGAATCACTTACAAGTCAAGGGTAGAATAACATGTAAATGGTGTTCATAAGAACTACCTTCATAACTACTGTTATAGTGAGCAAATCATAGATGTCAGTCAAGGCGAGAACATGTGTAGACCTAAGAGTGTGCACTTACACGCATGGGAGGATCACGTCGTTAGTTGGTTCTATTTGCTACAATAAGGCTAAGCACTAGACTCATTTACACCACAATGAGCCTGCCCAGGCAATTACTAAGGATGATCATATAACATTATGACCACCTCCTTTTCTCTACACTCATTGTCTGTTTTCTCAGTTCCACTTACCATATAGAGGCACTTTGTACAAATGTAGTTCTACAATTACAGAATGTAGTCCAGCTGTTTCTCTACATACTGTACTTTGTTAGTCCCATTTCCCTGTTCTCTAATGACCAGGGTGCCTAAAGAACCAGCACAGCAGGCATTTTTTGGGTAGTAGATCATTCTCTGCACAGCAGCGAGACTGATATGGTGTTAGTGTGTATTGTACTGGTATGAGTGGATCATACACAGCAGTGCTGCTGGAGTTTTACACACTGTGTTCACTTACTGTGCACTCTATGAGACACATCCACCATATTGCTCCACCCTGTAGATGTAAAGTCAGAGACAGTAGCTCATCTGTTGTTGCACAGATTGTGTAAGTCCTCTAATCCTTAATCAGTGCTGCCTACAGGATGCTGGTGACTGGACAATTTTGGTTGGTGGACTATTTTTTGTCCATCAGTGACACTGAGGTGTTTTCACTCACACCAGTACAACCCACCACCACATCAGGGTCACTGCAGTGCTGAGAATGATTTACTACCCAAATAGTACCTGAGCTGTGCTGGTCCTGTGGGGTTCCTGGCCATTAGAGAACAGAGTAAAGCAGACTAACAAAGTGTGTAGAGAAACAGATGGACTACAGTCTGTAATTAAACTACAAAGTGCATCTGTATGGGAAGTGGAATTGAGACAATGGGCAGTGAGTGTAGAGAAAAGGAGGTGGTCATAATGTTATGCCTGATCTGTGTACACTATACGTGTATTGTACCATTTTCTTTGGTCTTTGTTCTACAAGCTTTAAAATAATTGAGTTTATCCTACCAATACAGTCCCAGAGACATGTAGATTCAATGCCAAGGAGCACTGAATATAGTCCAGTGTCTTGTGCTGGCCCAACACCTTTTTGTTGTTGTTGTTTTTTTCTTTAATTTGTCATATTCCTATCAGATACTTTATCAGTTTTCTGATAAGGCTTTTGGAACATTTTTGGCATGCTAAACATGTTATACTTAGACCTCTAAGATCTAATGCTATTTCCTTATAATAAGGCTGTTTTTTTCTCTTCCAGGAAAAGAAATCAATAGGCTACTTTCTCACAGACATTCCCTACAAACGTCCTGTGTTTCAAGCCTTTTGCACAAATGCTTTTTGTGTTAAACCTCTTTTCTGAGGTAAATTACCAATTAATGGTGGAATCTTTGAATCATAACACCACCACATGCACCAAACAAGAGAGATGCTCTCAAGCTGTGAAGTAGATATTTTAGGAATCAGCAGAAATTGCAATCATAGTGGAAATTAAGTGAAGGCTATTTTAGGGGAGGAGGGGGGTCATTAAGCAGGCAATACCAAAGCCTCAAACAAGAACATGACTTACATCAGGATTTTATTGTGCTGAGGATATTGGAGTATCCTCTGTTCTTCCAAACAACATGACCTAGGCCAATGGTGAATTTGCTGTGCAGCAGCTTCTGCCTCTGCTGCAACAAGCAAAGAGAGAAGCTTAATTATAAAATAGCCAGTATTTAATAATCTGCTCACCTACATGCCAAAATGCAATGAAAGAAATGCAGGGCTGGCATGAAGGTAGGTATGTAGGTAGGTAGATAGATAGATACAGTACAGGCCAAAAGTTTGGACACACCTTCTCATTCAATGCGTTTTCTTTATTTTCATGACTATTTCCATTGT
>JAOVVG010000037.1:30386334-30401219 GCA_028566375.1 Leptodoras nelsoni | reverse complement strand
TTCTTGTCCATTTGATCAGCTCCACTGACCATACAGATGCACTTTGTAGTGCCCTTTAATCCTGTTCTTCATGATTGTCAGCACTGCAGTGTCCCTGATGTGCTGGTGGTGTGTTAGTGTGTGTTCTGCTGGTAGGATTGGATCCTACAGTGCTGCTGAAGTTAAACACTGTGTCTACTCACTGTCCACTCTATTACACACACCTACCTAGTTGCTCCACCTTGTAGAGACAGGAACTCATCTGTTGCTGCACAGTTTGTGTTAGTCATCCTTTAGTCTTTCATCAGTGGTCACAGGATGCTCCCCACAGGACACCGTTGGCTGGATATTTTTAGTTGGTGGACTATTCTCAGTCCAGCACTGACAGGGGTTTAAAAACTTCAGCAGCATTGCAGTGTCTGATCCAGTCATACCAGCACAACACACTAAGATCACCACCACCACATTAGGGTCACTGCAGTGCTGACAGTCATCAACCACCCAAATAATTCCTGCTCTGTGGGGGCTCTGACCAATGAAGAACAGCAGAAAAGGGGGCTAAAGAAAGTGCAGAAAAACAGATGGACTACAGTCTCTATCTGTAAATCTACAAAGTGCACCTGTATGGTCAGTGGAGCTGATGAAATGGACAGGGAGTGTAGATACAAGGAGGTGGTTTTAATGCTATGGCTGATCAGTGTATTTAGAGGGGCTGTGTGCATGTGTGTCATTACGACAGTGTATTTGTAATACTAATGGCCATAATAGATAACTTTGAATTTACATTATAATATGTGTGCAGCCAAGGCGGATAAGAAGGCAGCGCAGGTCAAAATCCAGCAGCAGGAGCACAAGCGTCAGGTGAGTATCTGGTGCTCATTTATTTTTCGCAGCTCTCATTGGAGAACCGGTGGTTTTCTGTCATACTCTAATGACTTTTATCACCGCTTAGGAACGAGAAGGAGTGCTGAGAGCTATGGCACGGAAAATTCGTATGAAGTAAGATGTCTTTTTTGAAACATATGAAATTCTGCATTCACGCTGGCAAGTGACAAGACACTCTTGTTTGTCTCTTTGTCTAAATCATTTAATACACCAATCACCAAACAGCTCTGCTAGTTCCCCAAGCTTTGTTTTTCTCTGAAATGTTTCTGTACACACGTAATGAGAGCTCATATATGACAGGATGAGAAACCATGGTTGGAGGTTTTTCTTTGAATGTTAAACAGTACATGGGAACTAGTTGCAGTGGGGAACTGAAGAAACATCAGACCACATGGCATGCCATAGGATTGGTCTGAGGAATAAGTTGAGATAATGATTTGGATTTATTTATGTGTTTGTTTTTTTTATTATTTATTTATTTATTTATTTGCTTTTTCATATTATAAATAATTTGCAGAGTCTCAGTTTCAGAGTTGCGGCTTCGTCTTGCACTGCTACATAGAAAATGGTCGCCTGTCACATCGCTAGAGTGAACAAGGGTTTAGGTGCCTTGTCGAGGCATTTGAAAGTGGTTTATGTAAACTTATGAGCGCTGTGCACTGTAGGGAGCGAGAGCGGCGAGAGAAAGAGAGGGATGAGTGGGAAAGGCATTATGGTCGTCAGAGTCGCTCACCTTCACCCAATTCCAAATACAGTGAGTAATTCCACAACCTCTAACAGGATATATTTCAGGATATTGGCTAACTGGTAGATTCAGTCTTGCTCTAATGAGCGATGTCATTTATGAAATCATTCAATTCTAATTCTAATTCTAAACCTACTTACAGGTCGGGATTATGGCTCATACAGAAGGTAGGTGACATGCTATGTTTAAGATAAAAATGACAGGATGAGCGCTTATTTTTACGAGCTACACTCTTCTTTTGGTCCTGCAGGAGATCTCGTTCCAGATCACGGAGTCCATACTGTCGGTACTGAACCTCAAGCCTGTCACTGTGAGAGGACTGTCGAATGAGGAAGAAGATAACAGGCAGACTATTTAAGGCACATATATGGAAAGAAAGCTGAAAGGTAGTTGGGAGTACTCTGGCTCCTGGCTCCTGGCCTGCACCTTATTTAAAGGTCAGCCTGCCCTGTGGTATAAACGAATGTCTGATTGCAAAAGAAACACACCCTTTCTTCCTTCATTCAATTATGTTTCAGAGGTACACAGATACCTTGACTTTAAGAATAGTCTCCTAATGCAGTCCATTTATGAATGTGAAATTTGCTTTTGCAGAGAGATTAGCTGTATATAGGATTAATTCAGCCCAGTATGTGTCCTCATCTCTGACTGACTCTAACCATCACAGAAACTGTCTTAAAGGCACAAAATGCACATGAAAGACCCAGACTCACCTTTGTATATAATATATTCATATAAGACATATTCATGTGTCTGCAAATTCATGACCACCTCAGATCGGTGCTGGGGGAAAAATTCACTCTCACTCTGTAAATATCAGTCCTGCCATCAGTGCTGTTTTACCCAGAATAGACTGCAATATGCTCAAGACTGAAACGCTCAAATAAAATGCTTCCAAATGATGAGAAATCTACATGAACTCTGTCGTTGTTTTACTCATGAATCTGTTACATACATATATAAAATATACCTGTGTATTGTTTTCTGTTAATGCAAGAAATTAGTTTACTATCTCTTCAAAGCCTTAGTGTTCTGGTTATGCCGCCAGATGGCGCAGTTCAGCATTCAGAACAGTGCCTTGAACTGTGAACCAATGTCTGTGATGCCCTGATAGAAGTATAGACCTTTTCAGCTTCACTAAATCTAACTATATTGTAATATAACATGGAAATGTGTAGTAGTAGTTTTAAAACATAATAAGTAAAAGCTGTACAGGTTTGGTTTCGAAATCAGGCGGACAGTAAAAACGGCATACACACACACTCTCGCACACACACCTGTCTTTGGGCGACCTCGATAAACCCACTTCCTCCTCACCCACATCCTTTAGCCAGTAGAAGCATTTTATTGGTGTACGGCAGTGCTACTGTGCCTCATCAAAACAACTATTAGTTCTGTTTATGCAAGACAGCTAATGTGTTTGGATTGATTTCACTGGCACAGTCATTGTTTACAAGTAAATAAAAAAAAATACTATAAACATAAATATAGCTAATTGTTATTTTTATGCTTCCGTTTAAAAAAAATGAAGATCTTAAGGACATTTAGGTAAATGATAAACCCATAAACGTTCAAGATGGGGTAAATTGTTTGCCCCTTTAAAAAAAGGGTGAGATAAGACCCCAGATGGTCTCCTACCTATCCTCTTTATTTTGGATCCAGACTTGTTTATTTTTACCTTTATTAGATTAACTTGACTTTAATTATCTGCAGTTATATATATATATATATTTTTTTTTTTATGTTCCTTCATTCCTACGATTTAGATTTTATAGTGTATAAACATATAGAGGGTTATGGGGCGTGGCTAAGAGTTGTCTGGCACAAGTGGGCGTGCCGTATGATAATTGTTGACCCCGCCTCCTTCTTTGGACGACTAGCTGCCTGAACTTGAACACTGACGGGCAGAAGGCTGCGACCGTGACCACAGCCGGCGGAGATAATCCACAAGCCGACTGTGTATTTTTTGTTTGTTTGTTGGTTGTTTTTTTTCTTCTTCTTCTCTATTTATTTTATGACACCGTTTAAACCGACTGTGTTCAATCATTCAGGACTTCGTATAGGTATTTAAGACCGACTGAAAGCCGGGGAGCTGTGCACCAAAAAAATAAAGGCTGATCATGTCCAGGCGCAAACTTGGAAGCCGACCGCAACACCTGAGCGTGATTCAAGGTAAGCTGGGAAAACTTCAGCCACGTCTCGCACTGCCGCACGTTCTGAAGTCTCCACGTGTAGGATGCAAAAGCCTGTAGACTAGTATTGTAAACACACTGGTGTGGAAGTTGACATGCTATTTTTGTAACTTGCTGTGCGGTTTTTTCTGCAGTGGGAATAAAACCTCTGTATTAATTAATACACACCGTGTTAACTCTGATTTCTACAGCATGCATGGACACTGAGCCTTGTGTTGGCTCAACCCAGTGATGGTTTAGGATTTATCACACAAATGACAAGTGTCAGAAACTTGACCTGACTAAAGCTGAAAAAGCTCACTGCTGTGCGGTTGTCGGATTAAACCTGGCTTGTGTTTTACTACTGATTCTGATCATTATTGAGGTATTGAGAGATGAGTTTAGGCTCTTGGTCAGTTCTCGTCCAGTGTGGAGACCCAACACGCCGCGCAACGCCACTTTACTTCCTTATTGCATCTTCCCGACCTTCATTTCCCCCTCTCTGTAGCAGTACCAATTTATTTAGATATTATACCATTTAATTATATATCATTTCTGGAACTGGGTGTAGATATTAATGTATTTAAATAGTTATTATTTTAACTTGAAACATAAAAACATAAAAAAAGGCTTTGAGTCCATGCTTTTTAAAAGACGTTTTAATTTGTACGGGGTTGTGTCGATCAAATAATGTCAGGAATCTAGAAAAATAAGCAATCAAAATTGTATTAGTCGAAAACTGTTGTTGATTAGTTGTCCTATTTTCTCTCAACACCCCCCTCTCTCACTCAACCCTTCTTCCTCCGCCCTCCAGCAAACTAATAGAGGTGCAAAGTTGCCAGATTGAATCCACTAATGCACGTTTTTAATTCCTTCATCATGTTGTAAAAAGCAAATCCCTTCAAAGGTTCTGTTCAAAACAGTCAGGACGGTACACTCGTTCGGTTGTGTTTATCTAATATACATGTTCCGCATTCTAGTGCAAGAAAAACAGACCAGAGAGGAATCAAGGTCGATCTGGCAACCTTGCGCGCCTTTACCTGACCGCAGGACGGTGCAGCCGCGCCTTGTGCGCAAAAGCAGCAGCAGAAACAGGAAAGGTGACATTTCTGGGTAACCACGAGTGCGGTCCTGCCCATCCTCGGTGTTGTCTGTGCCTGCAGCGGGCACCAGGGGCAGGGGCATCGTGTCCAGAAGTGCTCGAGGCAGGTCCTCTGCTTAAATGTATAAAGGCTGGCTAAAAGGTTGAGGGTTCGAGCCCTGGCACCACCAAGCTGCCACTGTTGGGCCCCTGAGCAAGGCCCTTAACCCTCAACTGCTCAGCTGTACATTAAATGAGATAAATGTACGTCACTCTGGATAAGGGTGTCTGCTAAATGTAAATGTCACCTGCAAGAACCCTTTCCTCCATCAAGCACAGAATTCATGGATGTTCCTTTAAACATTACTTAGAGTTATGTTTAAGAGTGTGTAAATATAGGCTATTAACTATGGTCACTAGGATATTGCCAGATTTGGCTGAGCTCAGGTTTAGTTATCAACTTTTATATCAATTTCTTGATCATCATCTCCAAAGGTGCCAGTAGTTCTCGAGCACACTTCAACGTACATCTGTTAACTGTTGCTCTGTACGTGTGATGATTTCTCTTCTCATGAACTTCTGTAACTAGTTCCAATTGCTGGATGTCAGTGCAGCCCTAATTATAACGTCACACTGTTTAATTCAACTAGCTCTTAAGCTCTAGTGACAAATTCAGTGTTCCTGTGTAGCATGAAAGCCAGCACAGAGAAACAAACACAGAGAGTTTTGTGAGAACATGCGACTGTAGCGTCTATCATGTATAACGTGTCAACGTGTTGAAGCGGTTGGTAAGTGTCGTCGCTGTGTGCACTAGCTGAGTGAGAGTGTTTCCTGTCTGAAAGCAGCCCGGGTGGCAGAGACACAGGAAGTGGCCAGCATCTGCTGACCAGACAGTGGCCGACTGAGGGTGCCTGATAAGCACGCTGCACGAGCGTGTAGAGAAGCGAAAGTAACACTTCACTTGACAGCCTGACACAAAACAGACAAGTGCTATATGTAAAGACGTTTAAGCGGGTCAGTCGGAGCCTCAGAGGTATATGTGTGGCTGTGGTCTGAGAGCTGCAGTGCTTGTTTGTGGAAAGTTCTTATTGGTCTATTCAATAGGGGAAATTATTATTTTGGTCACTTGACCATGTCCAGTAGAGTTGTGTGTCTCGGATCAATGCGCTTAGAGCAGCCAACAATTCGATATGATGAACATAGAGCTGATACAATGAGAGTGTGATTTAATATTGTGCTAAATTCTGGTGGGACTGACGTGTGTAAAAGCTATGCCTCATTTACCACGACTGATGGGCACAAAAACCACGCCTCCACTAACAGGCATGCATTCCATGCCTGTTTTACTTGGAAGGACAGACATAGAAACCTCTCCTCCTTTCAGTTTTATGCTTTTTTTTCCCCAAACTTGTTTTGGAAAGGTTTAGAAAACACTTTCATTTTGGGGATTTATAAGACAGGTCATACGTCATGTAAGTTGCCACAGAAATATACAGCATGTACACCACTGCAGCGATTCACCTTGGCAAGTATATGATCCTAAACTGGGTTACATGTTGTTAGACAGAAGTAACATATCGAGGTGTGCTTTCACCTATTCCTACTTTCTCTTTCCTTCTGCCTTTTTTGATGGACAGACTGCAAATAGCCAAGAACTTACTTTTTGGGTAGGACTCCTTGACTGCTTGATGAAAGGAAGTGCAATCCTTAGTAAAAGGAAGAACGAGAAACACACAGTGACAAAATCATTTAATAACATTTCTGAATAACTGTAAAGGTAATCATGCTAGTAATAATTAATATTATATAATACGTAAGATATTAGACCAAAATACAAACATCAGTTCTTAACCTTTGAATTTCTGCAGCTGTAATGTCGTTAAAACAGATACACCTTTTTGTGGGAGTAATGTGGGGTTAATTACAATGGCATTCAGTTCTGGCTAGGATTCTGGTATTAGCAACTAACAGCCATTAAGTTGAGCTGCTAATAAGGTGGAGTGTAAAATGAAGGGAAAAAAATTCCTCCATAACTTGTATTTGTGCTCATAATCTCTCCTGTAGATGCCCCAGAGCCCAGTGTGACCTCAAGCTCACCATGCCCTCCTGATCACGTCGCTACAGGCAGCGATTTACTGACATGCGGTCAGTGTGGTCAGGCCTTCCCTCTGGCTCACATCCTCACCTTCATCCAGCACAAACAGGGAGGATGTAGCAGCACTAGGGCTGGCCCACTGGACCATACGCCTCAGTCTCCAGCCAATCACGCGTTCCGGCATGGCTCAGGCGCGCAGCTGGAAACGGGCTACGTGGAGCTGAAGAGGACAACAGGCAGGCGTTGGGAGGAAGAGCCAGGTGTGAAGGCGGAGGCTAACCAAGCAGGTGAGTTCTGGGTGTTAATTAACGTCAGTCTTTTTATTGTCCTCCCGTTTAACGAACTTGCCCCCAGTCCATCTCATTAGGTCGCCGTTGCTGCGGCGCTGAGGCCTCTGTGAGTTAGAGACGCTGACGTTAATTGTATGGAAGGGATAAGCATTATGGTTACACACTCTCTTGCATAAACACATGCGCACACTTGTACACACCCGGGGGGGTAAGGGGAAGAGGCGCACACCTGAGCATCTCCTTGGCTCGGTCTCTCAGGTGAAATGTCCAGGTAAACAGAGCGCAGCCTGGCCATGCAACAGCCCAAAGTCCCAAAGTAGTATACACACACACACACTTAACTTCCACTCAGTTCTGTTTAGCAATTATAATATGGCACCTTTAGTGAAAAAAGGTGCCATATTAGTGAAAAATATGTCAGTGTTACACATCTTTAGTTTTACACTTCAGTTACAAGACGAATGCAAATAACAAGAATTGGCAGCCTGTCTCACCCAAACGTTTTCCTCGTATATCCACCTCCAAATTATTATATACTTACTCAAAACAACATACAACTTTTATACAATAGGGGGTTTTTTAGATCATATTTTCAGTTTCACCTTCAGAAGCCGGGGCCTATTAGGATGAATAATCGCAGACTGTAATCAGACAGATGACCTCAAAACATTGCGGTGTTTATCTATATGGTGAATTCGGGTCCAATTTTTCGTTACGTTATGTCATAACATATGTTAAAAACTACATCAAGGCTTTACTGAAGAACTGGATAGGATGGGTGTCATGGTTTGTATGGAGTGTCTGACATTTTCTCCGTGTCCACATGGATTGCCTTCCGGTTTCCACCAGTCCCCCAAAAAGACATTCTGGTATACGGATTGGCGACACTCAATTGTCCCAGGTGTGAATGAGTGTGTGTGTGTATGTGTGGTGCCTTGTAATGGACTGGTTGCCAGGTTATGCCTGTACACCAGCCTCCAAAGCTCTTGGGCAACATGAATGAAGTAAACTTCAGACACTATGTCCTGGCTGTTCAACTGCACCCAAGGTAAAACAGAACATTGCGTCAAATAGATTATTTTTGCTGAACTGGGACTTTAGATGAAAATTCTTTTGGCAACCTTAGCCAACCCAAGTAATCAACCTGTCAATCAACTGAGAACAACTGAAGGGACTGAATTTGCATGTTCTGCATCACTCTGCAAAGGCAGATGTTGGCCAACTTGTTTTGCGCCTTCCAGCATGAAGGGTTATTTTTTTACCAGGACTAAGTCATGTGGTCCATCACAGAGGTTTACCCAAGCTTCAGATGTCTGTAGGGCTGTGTGTTTCCAGGTTTTGCACTGGTAAGAGAACGGTTTCCTGTTCGTCAGTACATTAATTGATGTGCCTTGCTGAAAGGTGAAACAGAAATCAGAGTGTTGAGATTGTGTTGTCCTCCTACGACACGCATGCGGTTTGTCGTGTTCTCCGGTAATCTGGTAGGGTCACTAGTATGCGCAGGTGCAACTGTTGCTCTTTATTTGTCCGCCCAGTGAACTGTGACTTCCTGTGACTTCACTGGCAGCTCGGCTGCAGCAAAGCAAATCGAGACCCGCTGTTCCTCCTGCTAAGCTAAGCTAGCATGGCAGTTTATTAAAGGTGACAAGTGTTCGCAGAGGGACTCAGTGGTTATGACTGATCATTATCTACAGTGCACGCACACATGCACACTGACGCGCACATGTTTGCACTTCCTTCCTTTGTGTGGAGCTCAAGGGACAGGCAGCTCTGCCTCCGTCTGTCCACGTCTCTCTCTCTCTCTCGCTCTCTGTTTCTGTTTCTTCTTCTGTCATGCATGTTTTAGAGGACAGGTGTCAAGGCAGACAAAGTTTAGTTTGGTATTACGACGTATCGAGTGGCTTCTCTGAGACGGCGTGAGGTTGCAAGAGCGTGTGAGCGGATGAGTGAGGGACAGTAGTCTGATTTGTTCTTTCACTCTGACTCATCCTGCGAAAATTCAGTTACCCCACAACAGTTAGGTGTCCGTCTGCCAAGTGCATATGTATGATTATAGCACAGGCCTTGGCCTGTTTGTGCATGTGTGTTAAAGTAGTTGGGCGCCATGTGATGGATCATTCAGACAATACATTGATACCCTATCTTCTCCGCTCTCCTTCATTCTCGCGCTCTCATTATTTTCCCTTCTCTCTTTCTCTCTCTCTCTCCCTCTCTCTCTCTCTCTCACCTTCTCTTTTCTTCCCCCATTCCCGAGGGGGAGAAGATTCCGCCTGCTGCTCGTTAGAGCTCCCAGCCAATCTGCATTTTTAATTAGTAGTTATTGCTTCTGCTTAATATGCAAGTGCTACCCTGGGCCAAATGGGAATCCTTACAAAAAGAGTGAAGGAGAGGGAGGAAAAAAGGGGGAATCAAAACAGAGGGGGAGAGAGAGCAAGAGAGAGAGGGAGAGTGAGACGGGCTGGGTATTGTGTTTCACTCCAAGACCTCGAGACAAAAGCACCCCCCCTCTTCCCGTCCCCCTCCCTGTCTCTCCCACCCAAGGGAGAGATTTGGAGGCAGAAGGGGACTCACTCGGAGGGTTTCAAGGTGCACTCGTTGAAGTGATAGTTTTTTCTAGGTTGCATAATGTCATGTTAGGCTTTTTCTCTTTGTTCTCAAGTCAAACTTATTTAATATATTTTTTTCCACTGCTCCTTTTAACCTCCTTCCCTAAGGCTCAAAGGCATATCTTCTCCTCTAAGCTCTCTCCTCACCAGGCCTAGAGCCTTACACCGAGGGCAGACGCAGAGCCACTTTTTAATCTTCTCAGACCCTCAGACCCCCTCCCAATAAAATACAGAAGGATTTTGACTTGAGGAGACATGAAAGAGGCTTAAACCATTCAGCCCTGAGCCCTTTGGCAGCCAAAAAAAAAATTAAATACATTATTTTTTTTTCCTTCAATTTTTTTGGAATCCTGTTTCCCATTTTGATTTATGCAGAGAGCCCCCCATTTATCAAGCAGGCTGACTCAGGGTTCATTTGCATAAAGCTTTCGTTTCGCCTCGTTCCGCTAATTAGCAATTTGCTGCTTAATTGGTGAGGTGCTCTCAGAAAAAGAGACAAAGCTCACCACATATTTGAAGATATCCTCAGACTTATGGCAGCTTCAGTCTTTGTCCTTCTACTTTATCCTTGCCACACTCTCCTTTGGTCACACCTAGCAGCCTTGACCCTGGCAAGGTTATTGAAGTTTTGCCTAAGTATGTTCTCTTGACCTCCGTCTACAACCTTCAGAGAAAAGACGGTGCGTCTGATTTTTGCTTTTTGGCTGTTCTGTTTTCCTTCATCATTTAATCGATAAAGACTTGCTGTCTTATGCATACCATTTGGTTTATTATAACTCCGGCTGTAGCATGCCCTACTTTTCACGTTTGCCGTTAAACCTGTTTCTGCTCTGCACAAACGAAATGGCATTATGTTCTGTGAGTTATGGGCGGCTTCTCCTGACGTCCTTTCATTTTCATGCTGCAAACTGTCTTGCGCATAATCACAATGCATTCTCGCACATGACCTTAGGCAGAGTGGGATGTCATTTTCTTACTGGACTAGCCATGCCTGTTCTGGTGGCCTCTGTTTTGCATTTTCATTTTATTTAATTTTACCTGCGAGCCAGCGTTGCAGTGTCTATTTGTATTTGTGCTTTTGATAATTTATAGTTCTTAGAACTTGTACTTTTAACTGTGAAACACACTAAAAAAAACTTAAATAGTCTCTACATTTTTAGAAATTTCCTGAAATGGTATGACAAAAAGGCATGAGACAGGAAACAAAATGTAAGCACTTGCATATTTTATCAAGAAATCCAGGATCTAGGAATATGTGTAGTTTGAAATGCCCCCAACCCCACACTTTACAGTGCCTCAACTAGTTAAATGGGCCTGCATTTTGCAAGTTGAAATTTGATTGGTTGTTGGATTTTATGCCATAATTACACATGTTTAATGCTAACACAAATTTTCAGATCGTTTCTTAAAAGAACCGCAGAGGGGTGACGATTTCAGACTTTGTTCAATGTACTCCCTTGAAAGTCATAAACACATTTTATAAAATAGAGGGTGACCTTAAAACCAATTCTAGTCAAATAATCTCCATGTAATTTCTGTTGCAGATGAGCCATCCAGTTTTACCTGCCTGGTGTGTGAGTGTGTGTTGCCTAGTGCGTGGGCTCTCCTCCAACACGCCCAGCACACACACTCCCTGAGTCTCTACCAAGTCGAGGCCAATCACCCCCAGAAGCCTAAAACGGCTGCCATGATGGATCCTCGCCACCTGGGTGCGACATTGGCCTCCGCCTTCCACACTTCCTCTGCTTTGAAACGTTTACCCCGCTCCCATCAGCCCCAGAACCATGTCCCCTTGTCAGGCGGACGGGATCATCAGAGCTTGAACTTCTCGCTGTGTCTGCAGCGGCTGGCAGAGGTGAGCGTCGGGAATGGAGGAGTCGTGCCTTCGCCATCTCCGTCTCCACCGGCCGCTTCTCCTTTCCCTCACTCTAACCCTCCATTAATAGGCGCCTTCTCCTGTGAGGTCTGTGGCCAGAATTTCCAGTCCTTGCGCAGCCTCTCTGCTCATCGGCGCACACATGCCACTGAGAAACCTTACCGCTGTGCTGTGTGCCTGCTTTCCTTTGGCCAAAGTGGAGAGTTAGCTCGACACATGAGGAGCCACCGAAAAGCTCCAGAAAGTTCTTTAAAATTGTCAGAAAGCTCATTAAGAATACCAAATCTTGCCATGGCCACCACAAACGAAGATGGGAAAGTCACAATCAGGTTTTCCCAGCAGGGATATGGGGATAGTAGGCATCAGGAAGGTGATCCTGCAGGTACAGGTTTAATCCTGTTGGGGTCACAGCCGGGAGGAGCCAACCGCAGTTTGCAAAGGTACTATCAAATTCCAGCGGAGGTAGACGAGGAGGTGCAGGTGGAGCCGCAGCATCCTTCACCCTACGGCAGCCCTTCAGAGGGCTCTCTAGACAGTGGAGAGACTGGCGAGAGCGGCATCGCCAGCGGCAACTGTACTCCCAAGAGGCCTGAGCGTGACAACGAGAGAGAGGGTGAGGTGGAGGCAGAGGTGGAAGGCGTGGATGTGGTGCAGGACTGGCCACAGGACAAAGAGAGACGCCAGTCTGCTGGTCGCAAGAAGAAAGAAGAGGCATGTGAATTTTGCGGCAAACGATTCCGCAACAGTAGCAACTTGACTGTGCATCGGAGGAGCCACACAGGCGAACGGCCGTACCGTTGCGGTTTGTGCAGTTATGCCTGTGCACAGAGCAGCAAGCTGACGCGCCACATGAAGACCCATGGTGCCCGTGGCACCCGTGCCCCCTTCCAGTGCCAACTCTGCTCTGTGCCCTTTACTGTCTATGCCACACTGGAGAAGCACCTGAAGAAGACGCATGGTATTAGCCATGCCACAGTCGGAGCATACAGCCAGAACACACACTCCCTAAGTCCTCCACTTGGATACACCAACCTTGCCATTAAAATGGAGGATGATCCCACCAGTGAGCACTCTGAAGCCCCAGTCCAAACTGTCCCAGAGGTTGTGGAGATGTCTAATAATCTCAAAGAAGAGGATTCCGAGCTGATGGTCACCACTGACGATGCTTCCTCACCCACTCCTGAAGATCCCAGCCATAAACTAGAGTTGAGTCTTGCTCCAAGCACTTCCTGAACAAAGAGGAATACTTCAGGGATCATACTGACCACAGCTAGCACACCAGACACTTGGATCTGATTCTGTCCAGCCCCTGGTTAATATCTCCATCAGTAACTAAGGCCCCAAAACCACCTTTCGGTGAATTGGAGCCATGTCCTCGGGTAGGTAGTTGATCAGGTATCCTAGATCAAATTACAATCAAGTGCCTACATGTACACAACTGTGACCATTCCTGTAAGGATTCAGGACTCGGAATGACATTTGAAATGTTTTGCACTCATTACGGTGAGTGATTTGACTTCTGATTGTCCAGTCTGTCCAGGACTATAGAGACAGCATGATGTCTTTCAGCCCCAGAAGAAAACAGGTGAATCAGCCTAGAGCATCAATGACCAAGAAAAATCAAGATTGTCTGTCTGTAGATGAATCTTTTAGTTTTTGTTATAAGATTCTTAGAGGTTGGTTATTTGTAAAGAGCTCTGTTTGTTACAAGGAATTACACACTCCAATTTAGTGACTCTAGAAGTCAAATTCAAAGGGAATTATTAATTATTTTTTTTTTACGCTCTCTTTCCCCAACATTCTCAAGAGAATTATAACGGCAGTGGGGATTTCTTTTTGTTTTTTGTTTTTTTTGTTTTTTTTTGGTATCGACTGAAAATCCTTTTTAACTTCTTTACAGTCTTAACCTGTGTCCTGATCACTGGACCTTAATTTTGGGATACTGTTTATTCTCAGCACAGATTGGGTATGTGGCAATGAGCTTCAACAATCATAGCACAGATTTCTTGTTCCTAATCTCAGACATGCATGGCAATGTCTTTGGGGGCGGGGGGCGTCTTTGTAAATGTATCTGAAGTTAGCGCTTACACATTCTGTTCATTCTAGTCATTCATAACGAAACCTCTAGCTGCTCTTCTATGCATAAAGCTTAATTTTATAATTGAAAAGAAACGGGTGTCTGTATGCTTTTTGTTTTGTCTGTATTGCTGTTTACAGATTAGCGTTCTGTTTACAGGTTATGTTCGTTTAAGTGCATGCTGTGATACATTAAGCTGTCTTTTGCCTTGTGTCTTTTCGTTGGTGTGCAAAAGTAAAAACCCAGCTTCAGATGAATGACTGGGTGGGGAACAGCACTGACCTGTTGCCTGGAGAACCTGCCGTGTGAGCACTTGTGTGTGTGTGTGTGCGTGTATGTGTGTGCGTGTGCGCACACGTGTGTAAATATACTTATGGGTTGAAACATGTCTTATTGTATGTATACAGAAAATGTTTATTAGTTTATTTTCTATGATTATTGATGTCTGTGTTCTATCAGGGAATTATTTGACTGCTTTCTTTTAAATACAGTTCTGACTATTTGAATATAGACAAATGTGAAAAGCCGTTGGGCACAACAGTGTCCACCACTTCAGGGATCGACACACTGTACATAGAGTGCTTCACACTCCATAATGATAACGATGATCCATTTTGTTGTTTACTTCTTCTGTATTGATTTCAGTTATATCTGTTATGTATGTGTAATATTTTCTCCAGGCATTCCATAGCAAGCACATGCCTTTGCTGTAAATCAGCCATAATTTTGTTATTCTGTGCCTGTGCAGGTAAATATTAAAAGACTGATGCAAAGTCAGAAAGTGTCCGTGTGTGTGTGTGTCCGTGTGTACCTAGGAATAGCCAATATTTTTGTATAGGAGTGTGTATATATAAGTATAGCAATAGCTGACCTTATGGGGGACATTTTGCTGGTCTCCATAAGAAAAGTGTTTTTTTTTCTGTTGCAGTGTTTAACATGTATACATGCATACATACAGTACAGGCCAAAAGTTTGGACACACCTTCTCATTCAATGTGTTTTCTGACTATTTACATTGTAGATTCTCACTGAAGGCATCAAAACTATGAATGAACACGTGGAGTTATGTACTTAACAAAA
>JAOVVG010000037.1:30028045-30048215 GCA_028566375.1 Leptodoras nelsoni | reverse complement strand
GCATTGCTATATAGTGGTATATAAGAAACAGGGTGAAAAACACTGACCTAGACAGCGTCAGAAAGACTCCATAAATCAGACAGATAAAGCAAGAGAGAGACTGAGACAGATAAGGACTAATGCTATCTGCCCTTTTGACTTTTTCACGCTCGTGTGAAACACATTGCAGCAGCTCTTATCAGACCTCCATCCTTCACCAACACCAACAGGATCATCTACATGCAGGCAAGACCCTGAGCAGGCCAGGAAAACTATCGGAAACGCTCTAAAGGAGCACAACAGGGCATGGTCCCCTTTGAAGCCTCTGCAAATATTTGCCTGCTGTCCAGTTAACACGTTTGTTCTTTAAAGCGTCCAGGCTGATAAACTTTTAACGGTGGGAGAATCAGTGAGAGAAGGAGAAGCTTCTCTCTCTTACTAGAACTCTCTCTCTCTGTCTTAAAATAAGACCAAGATGGCTGCCATACGCTCTATAAACATTATATTAGTGTATCCTGAAAAAAAGATGACTCAGATGCTTCAGATCTTTTCGTGTGTGCATAGTGAATGCATCATGCTGAAGTCACAAACGTTAACCGTTCACACATGTGTATCTGAACTGTTGGCCTGTGGCAAGCGTGCAGCCTGTGTGTGAGTCAGGATTAGTTCATAGCAGAGCACTGGAAAAGATGAGAGCCCCATAAGAGAGTGACATCACTCAGCACCAGGCAACAAGGTGCCAACTCCTACACTGAAGTGCAGGCGGAAAATATAACAGCCGATAACCTGATAGCCTTTTAGCGGCACAGAAAAAATACCGTAGCAGAACAACTTTGCGTGCGTGTCTGCTTGTGGCTTTATCCGTGGCTCCTCTCCATTTGTGCTCATTGCAGACGGAGTGTGAAAAACATGAAGGCTCCATTTGGGAACACTAAGTCCGGGCCAACTTGTGAAGCTCCGCCTCCACTGCTTCTAGCCACTCTGGAGATTCCTGTAGATGCATGTCGGCCTTCTAACTTTTCGTCTGTTCCTTTCGCTCTCTGCTCCCTTCCCCCGCTATGCGGGCCTACCTCAGTCAGCCCCCCTTTGTACTCCTCCTTCCCTCCCTCCCTCGTTCTCTGTGTCTCTGAGTGAAAAGGCCTGGAAGAGATTAGGTGCAGCACTGCAGTATAAAGAGATCTGGCCCCGAATCAAGTCCTGCACCCTGCCTGATCTGGGCCTCATTTGGGGGGTTGGCAGAGGGAGGGTAAGAGAGGAGGAAAAGAAACAGAAAGAGAGTGATAGAAGGGCAAGAGGCAGAAAGAGGGAAGAAAAAGAGATAAACAGAGAGAGCAACAAAAACAAGGAGCAGGAGAGAGAAAAAGAAGAAGCATCACAAGAAGATGAAGAGATGACTACCATGACTTCTCTAATGAGATCTTTTTTTTATTTTACCCATGTCTCTACTTTAATCACTAAAAATATAACTGAGGATAAAATAATGATACTACTAATAATAATAATAATAATTCATGACATTTTATACAGATTATAAAAGTAAACACTATGTTTAGCTGTAGATTTACCTCAGAATGTTAGCAAACTAGCTACATAGTCAGTCAGTGCAGCTAGGAGTATTAGCAACATAACAAAAACTTCCTAATAAAAACATCCAGAGACAGTCATTCCCAAATGTTATTATCTTTCTTTTCTTAAAATTTAAATGCTGACAATAAGAAAAAAGAAAATAATAAATCCTGTGTAATCTGCAGATTATACTCCCTCACAGACTTGCATTCAAACCACAGCAAAGACGGCAACACTTGCCTCATATGCACACTTTAATTTGAACAAAACAAAAAAGCAAAATCATAACCAGAAAGAGAAGGGCTGCCTGGACTCAGATCAGTTTTTTTTAAATTAACAAAATATTAGCTAGCTGGGTAACAACAGTAGCTCCCTCAGTGTAGCTACATAGCTGGCCAAAATTCTGAGGGTAATTCACAAGCTACATTCTGTGTTAACTTTTTATACGAACTCTACTGCAAATATGGCAAACTTTCATATGCTATAAATTCTGTTTTCGATAGTCTTGGGCTGTTCATTATCCGGCTTATCTTTGAATGCATTGTTAGTCTGTTGTTTAACTAAGGAACACCAAATAATTTTTTTTCAAAATATTACCCCAGTCACTAGGACAAATATGAATAAATACACTCAATTTTAAAAATATCTCCAAACTTCCAAACTTCAGCTTGCTAGTCCAACAGACTAGTGTGGTAAAGTTCGCAGGAAAATAAACACAACGCTACACATGCTCCTTCTAAGAAAACTGTATCCAGTTCTTTGTAGTAAAGTACTTCTTTTCTCCCTTCGCTGTGCTCTCATGCTTTCCCACTCCCGCAATACTCTCTCCCCCTTACATTACTACTAATTCTGGGGCCCACTAGACATGTACATTCAGGACTTATAAATCTTCAAAGAGCTAAAAGTTTCAGAGCGGCGTTTCGGGCACACACCATTTTCCACTTTTCCCATGAAAGCACCTCTATGAAAACCATCTCTGTAACGTCAACACACACTTTATACTCAGAAAAGAGCTGATGGTTCATGTGTATTACAAAAAAAGAGAGTGAGAGAGAGAGAGGGAGAGAGAGAGAGGGAAGGTAGGGAAAAAATAGGGAATTTTTTAGGATGAAGGGAGAGCAGTTCCAAGCGTGAGTAACTCAAAGTGACATAAGCAAAAGCCTTCATCTCTTTGTTAGCCATACGGATGGAGAGGATTATAGAGAGTGGGAGCGAGAGAGGGAGTGAGAGGGCAGGAAGGAGGGGAAAAGGACAGTTCTTTTAAGACCACCAATGCTGCCCAATACACCAACAGTTTACAAACCTAAACTGAAAGACATCTGGTCTGGTTTAATTAGTATGTACGGAAACTAATATTCAGCTATTGTTACAGGGAAGAATAAAGTCTCTATTTGCGTAATTCAGAAGCAATAAACTGTATGCATGTGTGTGTAGTAATGAGTGTGTCAGCACGCACATACACATACATACACGCACACACACGCGCACACACACGCGCACGCACACACACATAGCCGAGTCCTGAGTTAGGAGCGGTTTTGGCTAACCTCAATATGAGTCACGGGAAGTGGGAATATTTTCAGAAAACTCTCTTTCACTCGCACAGACACCAGATAGAATCTCAATGAGTCTCCAACCTACTAAAGGCCATCCATTAACTTTAAAAACACAAGTCATTCTTCTGTACGTTGTCATTCTACACTAGTGGCTTGTGCATCGCGAAGAAAATGTTTAACTTTTCCTGTAGAGCAGTTTGTATTCAACTGGTGTAGCATTTAAGGTCAAATCAAAGGTTGTGGAAAATTTTCAACTTGCACCAAAAAAAAAAAAAAGCTTTTTAAATCCATTAAAGATCTGGTTGGTGGTTAAATGCAGCCATTTTTAAAATGTAAACAATTGACAACTTCTAATGCACAGAAGGGAGATTTATGAATTGACTGGCAACGTTTAGAGACGAGATACATCCTTGCTCTGGTTGGATTTTGGCGGTCCGCAATTTTTTTTCTCTTGTTTAGAGAGTCTGGAGTGCTACAGTGAGCTTATTCTTCTTGTTCCAGAATATTATATTATTATAATACAAAAACCACGGCTAACTTGTAAATATATAGAGGCTTAAAATGGTCGTAGAGCTCACCGTAGCGCGGGTCGAGCCGCGGGTCCAACCAGGATGTTGTTTTATTCTTGTGGTTGATGTAGTAGATCTCTCCCTCTGCTGTGATTGCTTGCTCCCAGCCTTCAGGAAGAGGACCTGAGAGAGAACAGCTAGGTTACAGATCAACCATCAAGCACTGATGATTCTGATAATATATACACCCATCAGCCATAACATTAAAACCACTGCGTCCACTCGCTGTCCACTCTATTAGACAAGAACTACCTAGATGCTCCACCTTGTAGATGTAAAGTCAGAGACAGTAACTCATCGTGTTGCTGCACAGTTTGTGTTAGCCATCCTCTAGAACTTCATTAGTGGTCACAGGATGCTACCCATAGGACAATTTTTGGTTGGTGGATGATTCTCAGTCCAGCAGTGACACTGAGGGGTTTAAACACTTCAGCAGCACTGCAGCGTCTGATTCAATCATACCAGCACAACACACACTAACACACCACCACCACCACCACATCACATCACATTTAATATTATGGCTGATCGTTGTATACATAAAGAATTTGTGTTCCCTTTACGGATGCCTTTTATTCAGTCTGACATATCAGAACTTGACAAAAATAAAATTAGCATATTTGTTTTAGTTTAGCCCAAGTGTGATGATCAGTCGAGACACGTTCAATGATTTGGCTGCTGTAGCTTTGAGGCTAAACCTATTAACAAGTAATGGAAGCGTATAGTCATGATTAAATCATTCCACACTAAACTTAGAACTGACTGATTTGGCAACGTAATACCAATTGTGCATAAACCGTTTCATGAAATGTGTTAGAGGGTGTACTAGAGCAGAGATAACAGACTAAAGGACCTTGATTGGGAAACTATGACAAACACTCGGATAAATAAGTGATGAAAGAAGACGACTACAACTGCTGAAAACTCCACACACGGGCAATTATGTAGGAGGAATGGCCGTTATTGCAAAACTATATAATCACGATACACGATACTAGCATTAATATTGACATACTGTCAGCAAATGTTAGTATTGTGATGTGTACTATGCATAGTACACGTCACATCATAGTATATGATATAGTAGTATCATAAATATTTGGTAAGATGTCTCATGAGGTACTTTAGCACAATATCAGTGTCATCTTGTCATACTGCCAAGCCAAGCCAAACCACACACACACACACACACACACAAGTCAAAATTACTGAGCTGAGGCATTCAGAATGATTAAGTGACCTCTGAACGGTTTTAAAAACACAGGGTGGAGACTACAAAGGGCTTGTGAGCAGTAGGAGAGGTGGAGAAGGGAGCAGTGTGCTGACGTGGGGCAGGACTGGTCATGTTTTACGACTCCCAGATCTCTAGGCTTTCAGATAAACATCAGCTCAGCATGTGCTGCAGACGCACTCCTACAGCTCTGCACTTCAAGCTTCTGTTTACATGCACGTGTGCTGCCTTAGCTCAGGTGCACCGTGGTCCTTGGGAAATATGCATGAAGACAAACATAAGTCTGTTTGCATGAAGTGTGTACAGACCTGTGGCTGGGTTCAGGAGGTTTTGCTGCTGAACGGGAACGGGACTGGCTGAGTTTGTCTGGTTCATCTGGAGCATGGCCTTGCGAGGGTCTTGCCAGGTGGTCGACTGGTCAATGTGGCTGTATGGAGAGAAGAAAATGCCATGAAATAAAAGACATATAAATATTTCCTGCTACTGATATACAGTTTTGTTCTAAGATCAGCTATACCACAAATGATGGTGAATTCTCCAACCTGATTGGTCAGTAGGCGTTAATTATTTCTCTTTAATTTAGTTGTGCTGGCTTAATGTGCTCGTTCTAATATGTTATGGTTTCTATAGTAACAACTCATTCATAGGGACATGGGATGCATGACATGATCTTGACATGCCGTTTACCAAAGAAAAACATTTCTCCACTGATATATTAAGTAAGACAATGTGTGAAAATGGCTCTCTGCAAGGGCATGTTTATGGAAGGAGTCTCCAGTGTCAGCACTTCGCAACAGGCCGTGAGCTTTCCTGCATGTGAGAGTCTTTATGATACGGGACATTTTGCGCTTTCTGCATTCTCGGTAACATGACAAGCTGCAATATGCTTCAGCAAGGCAAACAGTTCAAGTGAGAAAAAAGAAGAGGCTAGCTAGTATATAATCAAAAGGTGTCATAATAAGGTTCACGAAGGAGGCCCTGCAATAATGTGTTATTCACCCTATGTAGTGAGCATGAATCATCAGTAGTAAACTAAAAAAAATCTTTATGAAGAGGAAAATCAGTTGGAATATCGTCAACAAAAATGCTAAATAAATAACGAGTCTTTAAAGATTATTAAAAAAAAAGGAGTTTGTAATTTTCCTTTAAGAAAATTGAACCCAGTTAAACTTTTAAAGTAATTACAGATCATCTGCTTTTTTTAATTAATTTTTTATTTTTTTTACTTTAACCCTCACTGGTCATGTTAGCGTTACCAAAGCTGAGAAGCTAGGAAGCACTTGCAAATAAAATGAAGCATGCACAGTATACTAAAAGGAAGTTCTGAAGTCAGTGCTAAGGACCCGAAGGTTGCGAGTTCAGAAACCCTGGACTGCTAGAGACCCACTGCTGGTGTATTGCTAAGAGAAATGAAAACAGATTTCTTTTTGGGGGAGAATGGAAAAAAAAAACCCCAACAAAAAACACAAGCAGCGAGTGTCTGTTCCAGTCTCTCAATGACTATTTGTTTGGCTGGTGCTTTGATGATGACATCATGTTATTTCTCTTTAAAACAGTAGTTGATGGAAAAACACTTCACGTTTTCTGGGAAATGACATCACAACCTGGATGGAGTCAGCATTTTTGTTGTAGCGTGCGTCCACTGATTGAAATCGTTTAATTTAATTGAAAGGAAATGGAAAAAAGAAGGAAATAACTATAAACAGTTGTACATACACAGTTTGGGGCTTTAGATGTTCATAACCGGTTAAAAGCGACAAATTTGTAGCCTTCGCCTTGTGCGAGCTAAAGCAAGTCGAACTCGGCTGACGGTGTGCTAGCGTCCCGAGTCCATTTGTCTGCCGAGACTAAAAATAGTCATGTTTTGGGAGGTCATTTCACAAACCCGAGTTCGCAGTCTGGTAGGGCAGCGCTGAGAGGAAAAGAGGAGGAGGAGGAGGAGCAAGCAGCAGAGCAGAGTCAACTTTGGCCCAGATTACATGTGATCTGCTCATGGGGAGCAGACTGGAGGATCGCTCGAGTGTAACACAAAGAACCGAGCGCCTTTCAAGGAAAAAAAAACGATCCCCGAAACACACTCCGGTGCCGGCACACGGGCACACACACGCACTTTGTTTATTTGATGCCTAAACAAAGCCGGTAAAGTGCAGGAGAGTGATCTGTACCTTTTCGGTTCTGCGGGATTTGCATGGTGCCTTGCAGTTTGCGACAATTGAAGATTAAGCAATGTGTTGGTCCCAAGTGGTGAAATGACAACTTTTCAACATGATATTTATTCTTTTTCCCCAAAAAACATTCAGGACAAAATAAGCTCAGGTTTTCTTTTCTTTGCGTGAGATCCTTTCTCTACAGAGAATGCTTTCCTCTGCCTGTGTGGCAGGGAGGCATTTCAAATTATTGCTTTGTTGGGACTTGCTGCTCGATTAAGATGGAAGGCTAATCGAGGAAAAGGGCTCCCTGGCAGGCCGGGCCTGTCTCATTCAGACAGGGTCACGCCTAGGGCTCTTCCCAGCCAGTTCTTTCTCCCACTGCCTGCTTCGCCACACTGAAGTGTCAGCCCATTGAACGATCTGGCGCCACTATTCCAAAGCTTTTACCTGACAGACAAAGGCTCAGACAGAGCTACGACCCCCGAAAGGCCCAACACTATTCACAGCGATCCCCCACTTTCACCTCCGCTTCCAGTGCTCGCTTCTCGGGCCTGATTGAGGAGCTTTGACATTGAAAAATAGTGACGTTATGGTGGGATTTCAGTTATTCTAGCTATTCCAAGCACATCCATGGTTACCGACTTCCCAGAATTGGTGCTGATCTTGCCGTGACTCTGTAGATCGCGTTTGCACCTTCGATAAAATGACAGCAAGACTTAACAGAGCTTAGATTCCTGGTATTAACTGTGGTGATTTCTCACTGTAGTAAAGACATTACCCGACACTTCATTTTCATTCAAAATATTGCACTAGCCATGATATTTTATGACTTCTGTATGCTGGATTCAACTGCAAACAAAGTTAGTTAGCTATTTGTTCATTTTCTGCCTAGTATAAGTGATCCAATGGAATAGATGATCCATTATCTGTGCATTAGGACCAGGAGCCAATCTCTAAAGTCCACTGTGGCTTCTACCAAACCACAAATCTCAGTACTCTAGCACAAGTTTAGTCAAAACAGAAATGTTTCTTATTTCTAAGAAATAATATCTAGCATAGAGAAAACACTAATTCTGAAGCATCTTAAAGCATCCAACACTATCAGAAGAGTCAGATATATGTTCAGTCAACTAATGACCTCTGCCTAAAGACCTTGTTTGTTTGTTGGGATGACTTTCAGCAGGATTATGGAAAAACTACAGGACCTTGTTTGTTTGTTGGGATGACTTTCAGCAGGATTATGGAAAAACTACAGGACTGATTGTCATGAAATTTGGTGGAAAGATGTAGTATGGGCCAAGATCCAAGTAGCAGCATGGATGTACTACTGTACTGTATTATTTATGCAAGATCATACAAAAAGGAACTGGGTTCACCGTCTATGTGTGAACCTGTCGTAAAAAAGACCCGACGGAGGTCTGCAGTCTCTGAATGCACTTCTAGATATTAATGAATTTACATTCACATGTATGGCATTTAGCAGACACTCCTATCCAGAGCGACTTACAAAAGTGCTTAGTCATTAACTTGGAATACCCAAAGCTAGCGCTGGTAACTGAATTCAAGCCACTTTGAGCAATTAAACTGCTAGAAATTAGCCGTACATTACCTCATTTAGTTATGTAAGGTTGTTCATTTGTCAGTTGTTTTATTATGAATGTTCAAAACACATTTAAGGAGTGCTGACTAGAGAAACCTGTTGGCTTTTGTGTTAAGTGTTTGTTCCACTCACACAAGGATTGCATCACATAATTGGTTGACTTAAACTTTCATTATAACTTTTGGAATTGAAACGGATAACGTTACATTTCTCTAATTAACCCATAAGTAATGGGACTGTATATTGAGAAGGATTAACGCTGTGTTGTTCAGTATTCGTTCATTTATTCACGTGTTGATCGAAAGTCTTGATCGATCGTTGCTGTCACTTGTGCATAAAGAGAATGCAACGCTGTGGCTTAACAGTAAAACCCTGGCTGCCTTGTGTCCCATAAAGAGACGGAGAGACAAAGAGTGAGGCAGAGTGAGAGTGAGAGTGTGAATGTGTAAGAAACACAGAAATAAAGTACGTCAGAAAGAGTGTCTGACTCAGCACTTCAACCCCCTCCCCCCTTGCTACACCACCCTTTTTCAAGCCCTTTTTGTTTATGCTTTGGTGATCAAAGGCGCTGCCAGAAACTCCCCCTAATCCCCCCACTGGCACACCAACCTACCCCCCAACCACACACACATCCACACGGAGCCAGGAAAACGGCCCAGCCCGCTGCAGATGAGGGCGACCTGGGGCCTCTTGAGGAGGGTCATGGGGGAGGGACGACCGTCAGCGAGGAAAAAGAAAAGAAGAAAACAACAAGCGCGGAAGCAATCCCTCAGAACTCCTCTGGCTGAATGGATCGCTGTGGTCCTGTTACACTCTGTGTCACCCCGACCCTCCCCCTTCCCGGCTGCTGGAAACTATGACGGACAGGGAAAGAAGGAGGAAGGGTGAGGGGGACAGAGGGAGGGAGGGAGGATGGGAGAAGAGAGTTAGTGTGTGTGTGTGTGTGTGTGTATGTTAGTTTTAATTGGTGCACAGGATGTTGTGTGTTGAGATCTCCTCTCTTGGGTTTCAGGGTTAACCTAGAAGCAGGCAAACTCGCACAGGTGGGCTTTATTAGTTCTGGGAGCACACACACACACACACACGCACATGCACACAGACATAGCTCCATATTAGATGTGTAAACCGCTGTCTCTCAAGCGCCGAACAGCCCAGACTGAGGCCCTCACAGGGACTGCAATGTACGAGACACTCGAGTCCCTGAACTCAGCCAACCAACTAATTCTGGCTTCCCAAAATTACATAATGTTCAAATTTGGCCTTTTTTCTCTGAAAGGCCGTGTAGTATTTCAGCCCAAACCCCAACTCTAACTAATAACAGGCTGAAAAACAAAAACAACAACAAGCTAGACAAAACTTGCAAATATATGGGACCAGGCCAAAACCTTTTTTCGTGGTCTCACTATCCGGGTCTGCAAGTTCATACAGTTCCTGCACTCTTTTCCAGCAGACTTGAAGCAATTCAGAACCTCGACACGACTCTTTCCCAGAGCGAGCGAGTTTGGGAAAGTACCGGGAAATGGGAGGCAAACTGGATCGCATCCAACAGAAACAATGGAGACACGTGGACGTATAGAAGTGCTTATCCTGCTTTCTAAGCTTCTGGAACTGGGGCACCCTGCTCTTTCCTAGACAACTACGGTTATTTTTAAACCTGTCTTGTCCGACACTGTTTGTGTGTGCTTGCACTTGTGAATTTATCTGGCGGTAATAAGATAGCCAAAAGTAAATCTCTTTTAAACGTCTGTGAGAAGCAGACGAGGCTCATTTGGACTGCTGGTAAATGAGCAACCAGTTCTGGTCATTCTTTAGACGAGTTATTGCAGACAGCCTGTCTTTTACATACTGCAAACGAACACCTATGGCAACAGTATACAGTGCTGTCTACAGGGAAAAAAACAGCGTCCATGTTATGGCTAATACTCCCAGTAATAGTCTCAGCCTCAGACGCTCCGTCACGTTTCTGTTCACAAGCTCCACAATGTTAAAGGCTGCAATCCGATAGGTTCTCTGTGTTTCTGTGCATGCATTTAAAAAACCCCAAAAAACTTTTAAACACTGTGACAAGCTTTTCACAATAAGATATAGATACAGGAATGAAAAAAAGTCACCAAACTGTTTTGGTCAAAGCAAATTAGGTTTGTTTTTATTTTAGTAGTAGTTCTTTTTTTCTAGGTACAAGTGTTGCTTTTTTTCTACTTGGTAGCATAGATAAACCGTATATCAGTTAACGTCCTTGATGTACAAAATCAGTGTGACACCCAAGTAATTAGGCAATTATGCAAACAGGCTCGGTAAGGCTAGTCACTGCAACTAGCAGTGCCTGTTAGAGAAACTGCTAGAGAAAGATAAAACCTCCTGCTAACTGTTGCCTTTCCCAAAACCAAAGCTTAAACTTACATACAAACCTACATATACAGTCTTATGCACCCTATTGTTTTGTGCATCTTTTCTTACTGATGTTTTTTTTTTTTTTAGTTCTGCATTATTGAGTCAGTACAAAAAGATTCTATATTTCCAAACATTCCTTTTCCAAAAAAAGGTGACACAAAAATGTTTGCATGTCAGAAACAAAAGCAATACTTTACATAACAGAGCACTTTTCAGACAAAAAACATAATGAAGGCTGCTGGGTTTTGCATGCAAAAAAGAAGTAAGTGTGACAGTCAAAGTCTGCAGAAGAGCTGTGGCAGATTCTCCAAGACGCTCAGTAAAACTTACTAGCTGATTACTGTACGGTTCGATGCGGAAGTCTTAGGCACATGCAAAGACTCACTGTAAAGCAAAGACGCCTTCAAAACTAATGATATTTCTACGTAAAAAAGAAAACACTATAAAGTGCAGTAAACAGTAATAAGTGCCTTTTTCTTAAACAATGTTCCCAGGTACAGTGTGTGCAGTTTTATAAGGACATTAGCTTTTAGGTTTTACTGAGCGTCTTGGAGAATCTGCCACAGCTCTTCTGGAGACTTTGACTGTCACACTTACTTTTTTTTTTTTTACACTTACAATAGAGTGCCTATGACTTTTGCACAGTACATATTTTTAATGTATATTTTAAGAGTAGTAGCTATTATTTGATTTTTATTGGAAGTCAATTTTTGATTGGAAGTCCACCATGTCAGGTAAATTGCCTTTTTTGGGGCAAGTAGGCCACTCTTAGGCCTGTTCACCATCCAAATAGCTCAGTTGACAATTAAGATATTAGAGGATCAGTTATGGCACACATTGCTATTAAACTGTCTCTTTTTTTTACACAGACATTATTAATGACAGTCTAATGGATGAAGGACTGCAGAGGACGGTTTCTATACTAGGCCATGAAAACAGTAAATGGGATATAAGGATTAAGGTATAGAACATGGCCATATTTAATGCGAGTCTGTTGAAGTACACAATAGAGACACATTTAAAGAGACTTATGACTGTCTCTCAAATTGTGCCCTGTAATCTTAGACAATACTCCATGTACTTGACTGCAGGGTAGGAACATCTAAAATGCAAACAGACGGAACTGCACAGCAATGACAAATTACCATGTGCTAAGTCATGCCATGGACATACCTCAACAGGAACTACCAATTTTGAACCCAAAAATGTCCTCCCAAAATGTTTTACTTCTAATTTGTGTATGAGCAGCAGGCTCGTTCAAAGCATTGGCTATTTTGAAAACTTCAAACCTCACGCCATGCTGATATCTCTTCATCAGAGATTTATCCTGCAGATGAAATGGTTCTTTGGTTTGTCATTCGAATAGAAATCCCATAATAGAGGAGAACTTTTTCAGATTTTTTTACATTTATGGCATTTGGCAGACACTCTTATCCAGACTGACTTACATTTATCTCACTTATACAACTGAGCAGTTGAGGGTTAAGGGCCTTGCTCAAGGGCCCAACAGTGGCAGCTTGGTTGTGCTAGGGCTTGAACCCCCAACCTCCTAGTCAGTAACCCAACACCTTAACCATTGAGCCACCCCTGCCCCACTATATTTTCCCCCATTAGTAGAACCACTACCCATCCAAGGAACTTCCATTTATTTTCTATTTAACTTTTATTTAACTGTAAAGGACAGAGGTTGAGTGGTAGCTTATGACTTTCATGACTGTTTCCTCAGCTTCACGATGACAGTACCAGATCAACAAACCAGAGATGTGTGGTCTGTTTCTCTTTTCACAGACCTTGAAAAGAGCAAGTGGGAGACGGAAAGAGAGCCTTGACCCCACGACTGTCTCAAACGGAGATGGAGTGAGAGATCAAACCCTAGAGCAGTGGTGGTGGGGCAGTGGAAAGGGTGGCTGGGTGGGTAGGGGGGCTTTTTTAGGTCCTCTCTCCAGATGTCATCACTATGGCCTTTGCTAAGGAAATCAGTAAGCAGAGGAAACTCTAGGGAATTGTGGGGGGTAGTGAGCTCACAGGATTGGGACTGGACCCACCCAGGCACTAAACACAGCTCTGATTGATGGCCCAATTATCAGGATCCTGTTTATTGTGCTGCTGTTATTTATAACAGAAAGGGGCAGAGTGGGTGGGGTAATGGGGGTGTTATTGGGGGGAGGGAGGGGGCAGATTCACAGACTGCTAGAAATAACCTTTTTGCTCTTTTTTAAATACTAAAAAACCTTTAATTAAGTAGACCATGAGCTTTGTTGACTCGTCATGTAGTCATCCCTCTGTCTAAAGGCTCCATCCATGTTAGTCCTGAGTGGATCACTCACTTTTAATTAAGAACTATTCTCATACTGACTCATGACGATCTAAAAGCAGCCCTCAACTATTCTAACCTCCGTGTTCTGCTCAGGCTGTGAATCAGAGGAAAATAACAGAGCATGTCATAGCCATCGTGGACAGATGAAGCTTCTGATTCTTGCCAGCTTCTGAGAAGCCTCTACCTACAAAAGGTCTTTGAGGAACAAGGCTTTCCTTTTTCTAACACCCCAGCAAGTGAAGCCTTGAGACTCTGAGGTTTCCATCAGCAGGACATCATCAGTAGAGATTACCACATGACCCTCTGACCCCTTGCCCAAATTATGCTTCTCTATGAAGGCGGGCTCACATCATACACAGAGTGAGTCTTAAAGGTGGGAGAGACGGAGGAGTGGGAAATTGACTCTGATAACAGAATAAAGCAGTATGACATGGCAGAAAGACTTGACAAATTTAGCAGAGAGCAAAAGCATTTGTAATGGAAAAATCTGCTATTTGGGACAACTCTTATACAGAATAACAGATGTCCCAGAACCTCTAAGTATACTGACATCTTGGATTAATGGTGTCTATTGCATTTCTTAACACAATTCAATGTCAAATTAATATCCATAGTGAGACCAAACTATTACTCCATTCTCCTCCTAATTTGGTCGTTTTGACCAATTCCCACTCTCCATAATCACATGACCACTACCAACCAGGGAGGTTAAAATGCATGAGCTGGCACCTTCCTCTAAGACATGTGAAGCCAGCCAGTGCATCTTTTCAAATCCGATGGTCATGCTACGACATCCTAGGACACTTGAACACTCCAAGAAATGTGCTACCTGCCTTCTTCCGCATGAATGAGCTCACAGATGGCCACAAGTGGCGAGTGACTGACAGCAGAAAGACATCCCTTCTATCCAGAAAGCATGGGCAGAACTTTGTTTTCTTGGGCTCCTGGCCAAGGATGGCTGGGGAATCATGTGGACTCAAACTGGGCCAATGCATTTGTGTCGCACCACTACAAGCATACTTGTAATACCAAGTGGACAAATACAATCTCCTAGCATCAGATTAACTGCTTGATTAAATACAGATTTAATTAGACAGTATTTATAAGCTAATAGTGTCCAAAACTGATTTTATGCAACATATAGTCAATTGCCTCTTGATTGATATCTGGTGCATAACAAACATAAGAGTTTTGTTAATTATATCAAGCATTTAAAGCAGTTGCTGATCAGCTAGATCAATCTCCAGTGAGCCGTCCTTTTAGGGAACACCCTTTTTTGTTCACAGGCATATCATGGAGCATGGTGCATAGAGTTCATGTTGTTATAGCGTTTTGTGGTTGGTCTGAGATTCTGCTTACTCTGGTCCCATTTACATTAACAACTTCACACTCATTTGTTTAAATGGCCACACAAACAAGCTCCAAATGGAGCCGGGGAGAGAAGTGCAGATGGTTTAACACTCAGTGACTGACCACACAGCTTACAGCTTTTAGTGATTACACTACCAAATGGTCTACTGGTTTTACTGTCTAATCAAACTTACTAGCTACAATTTTGTAACAAGTTCATTGACTGTAACGTTCTGCTCTATTTTGCTTGGTTTATTTACAATATCACTGTTTAGCTGTATTTATGATTGTGACATTAATAGAATCCATTAAGCCGAGCTGCTGGTGCCATAAATATATACTCAGCGGCCACTGCATCTGCATAAACATGTGCCTAAAAATCTCCTGTCAACCAAGAACGGGAATCTGAGGCTATAGGCTGGTTGAAGACCAGACGAAGTTTTTTCCCCCCGATCTTCAATTGTTTCAGTGGACTAGTAAAAGTGCATGGTTATTAATGGTGAATTCAAATTCACAGTGTTAGTATTGATGGTAACTTTACTCAGAAATCCGTTTCAGTGCCTCTGGCAGCATGGCAAACTCCAGTTCACCTCTGTGCACGTCTGTGTTTACAGCTCAAGGCAAACCATTTGCGAAGAAGCTTTAAATAACATGGCATGACTTTGAAAAACGAGTGTGCACGTCGACCCAGCAGGGAATCCTCCGAGCAAAACTCTAACCTTTTCCCAATTTGCAGGTTTAGCAGCTTCTGCATTTCCTCAATGAGCAAAAGTCAAAATGTTAACGACTCTGGGAGGAAATAAGGGGGCCATTTTGGTTTTATGGGGCTTGTGGCCACAGCGTTGGTGGCCTAATGGGAAAGAAATCACCAAGTTGTGCTAATTAAAACACTCCTCTCACAGCCATGTCATCCTCACCTACTTGACGGAGAACTCTAGCCTTTAGTGAACAGCCTCACATATGAGACACCTTACAAGATGGCAGAGCCTTCCAACATGGGATTTTAAAAGCTTCGGTTTGCTTGCTTGGATCTTGGCCCTGGAGCTCATTAACAATTATTTGAAGCTTTTATCCCTTTCATATGATTACACCAAGGCTATAAACTATTACGCCATGTTTTGGCTTCATTTAGCCCATGGCTTCAAGGAACAAGCATGTACAAGGCACACCTTTGTGGACTGATTAATAGCAGAACAGTTGTGAGGTGGGGGTGGTGAGGGAAAGCATGATTCCCATCAGAACGGCCAGCTCTGGTTTTAATAAGACAACCAATACCCTGATTAGCATGTCTGTTTAGCCACAGTCTCTAAATTAGGGCCCTTCATTAGTTTATGACCCTGGCCTGAGCACTTTGCCCTGGGAAGCCCTTCTCCCCCTCCGTTTCTGAGGTGGGGAGAGTGGGGGTCCATCTCTACCCACCCAAAACGATCTCTAAACAGGCAAGCGAGAGCTAAACAAGGCGAAACCCCCTGCCCCCGGGATAAATCAAAGCTTATGGCAAACTGCTTGGGGAAAATCAGGGGAGGAAAAAGGGACAGGTCAACACGGCATGTTGACCTTTTCCCACCCTTCTCTTCAATGGGGTTTATAATGGAAGTTGGCAGACAAGTGGGGGAAAGCGGGGAAAAGAGAGAGAAGGAGAAGAATGAAGGCTGATAATCCACTTCCCCTTATCTCTTTCAGGCAAACAGAAACCTGTGGCTGATTATTACGTTATACAGGTGCTTTAATCTCGGCATCCAAAGGTCCCGAGTATCTGACGGGTGTCTAATCTCACCCACGGAGAGAATTAACACCAGAACTAGCATTAAATCTAGTTAAATCTGAGCAAACTTTGACCTTTGTCCTATGCTTCAATCTAAATGTATTGTGTGTATTGACGGTCCGCTGCAAAGTTGCCAATACTGTCAAAACGGAATCCTAGCAGAGAGAAAAATTTGATGACAAAAACCTTACCACAAGTTGATAGACAAGGCAAGTTTACTAGCTAACTAATTTATTACCCCCCACATGTAAGCCAAACAATAATAATACAGCATGGCAAAATAGATTTGACTGCTCGCTCCATTATACTTTCACTATCTTTCTGTTCCTGTTCCTTGAATCACTCTTACTCCGTTGACCCTGCGTCAAGGCTGCGTCACAAACCGCACTTCCATTCATGCTGAAACGGAAAGCTGGCAGTCCTGATCAGAGTCACTAAAGCTGCGTGACTCATACGCAGCCGAGCTACAAATAGAGATCCTGCTGAATGGTGTTAAGACATCAAAGAGCAGCGTGGAGTCAAAAACACACACACACTCACTCTCTCTGCTGCAAAGTCCATCTTTACAGTCGTATTTTGTAAACAATATTCCATCAGCTGCATTTATGCCACAGCACAGTTGAATTCTCAGACAGTCAGAAAGCAAAAACGGCTCTAAGAAAACCAGTAGTACTGGCTGTAAATCCAGTTCCAAGTTTATGTATGCCCATTATTGTTTCTATAGTAACAGCACATTCAAGGACTTGTATGCTTAGACACAATCTAAGGATAATAATAAGAGGATAAACAAACATTATGTAACAAAAAGAAAGTGCATAACTGCTGATAGGGTGAAGGTTTCTCTAAGGTGGTAAAAGGAGTCTCCAGTATCAGTGTGTTGTGTAAATCCACAGTCACACTAGACATTTGAAGTTCACATTGCTCTGTGAAATAGATGGGACTGGAAGATGCAAACAGTCGTCCACTTTGGCGCTAACAAACCGGGTAATTCGCCAACAATAAACAGGAAACGCAAAGATAAAATTAAAAATAAAATAATAAAAAAATTAAAATAGTACAAAATAGTATTACAAAAAATAAATAAACAAAACAAAATTTTAAACAAAACAAAAAACCCCACAACACACAAAAGATATATACGCGACTGACCGAGTATCAGGCCGCCTTGTGTTTGTGTGCCGTTTTATAACTGGATTGGTGCGTATTATAAAAAATGTTGTTCTTACACATGGCTGCAATTAGCATTTCATCCAGTTTGAATCTACAATACTGCCACACAAAGCCCCACCCCTTTATATCGCTGTGGCCAAAGTAGTAGCACTATAAGTCAAGGACGCGAATTTGAGTGTCAAAGTTCATCAAACTTGAACTCGGCACAAAGTTTCGCTCATGGAGTTCGTTCATCCCGTAGTCTGTGACATAGTAGTCTTCCTCATCACGGGAATTTTACTGAAGAAAGTCTAGTGCAACCGCAGCTTAACGCTCAGTACGTTTTCTCTGCCACGGCAGAATCTTCAGAACAGAAGAGTTTCTCTGAACACAAGCAGCTATGTTTTTCTCCCTTGTGATGCCTTTGAGATAAATTTGGAATCTAAATAATATATAAACTTCATACATAAGAATAAAAAAAGGCAGGAGGCTGAAGTAACATCTGTTTACAGCTGATACAATGTAAGTTTTTAACAGGAACACTATATTAAATCTACCTATTAACAATTCAAAAGCACGAGGTGCCATGAAGTAATAAAGTACAAATTGCAACGACTGACAAATTGACGTTTTTCAAGATGATTAGAAAACTTTGAAAAGATGTGCCGTTATAGGAAAATAACCAACTTCATGGCGGTAAAACGTATCGTGTCTGTAGTTCTACTGAAATTATCATCTGTGCTTCAGTAATACAGATTTCATCATGACTAACAATCAGACAATGAATCAAACTGTAATATGTCTTCACATTTAGTCGCTAACAAAGTAACAAGCAACCAACAAAAGCTTTCTCCAACTATAAATGAATTTAATATGACAGGAAATTCAATATACGATGTTAATATATTGCAATATTTATATTACATGTAAATATCATGTACATGCTACAACTACCAACTAGGAAATTGCTGCAAACAAGTGCTTCCTCCAAGACACAAAAGACCAAACTCTGAATCACTGCAAACTGCTGCTCATGCTGCATCATAGGGAAGTGGAACACATTCAACGGAAAGAGCTCTCGGTGTTCTCTTCAATCTGCGGCTTAATTTCTTTTTCTTAATTGTTCAATGGTTTATTCGTTTGCATTAGAAAGCTTTTAAGTATCGTATGATAATTTCACCATAGGTGCTCTAATAGCATACAACACTGTAAACAAATCCTTTTTTAATAAACCCTTTGGACTTTTTCCACCTTTTCTCCCCTTTCCAGTTTCCTGGAGGTCACATGGGTGCAGACTCGGAGGAAAAACAACAAAGCTGTTGACAAACCAAATCGGTGCCCTGTGGGAAAGTGGAGCACAAACAGAGCCGAGGTCAACGCCAAACAGAGAGATGAAGAAAACGCAGCTCCCGTCTCTTGAGCGTCGAACAAAAGGAGGGGTGCAGAGAAAGACAGGGGTACACACGGGGGCTGGCTAAGCTCGGTGACGCTCACTTGTGCATTCAGACACCCAAAGAGACAGTGTATAGAGATCAAACAATGCCCACACACAGCCAGGGGACTCCCCGAGTGTGCGTGTCTATTCTTGAGAGACCCTTTTAAAAATGGTTGCCGTGGTCCCATTTTCGAGAGTGAGCAGACAGTAAAAAACAACAACAAAAAAAAAAACACACTCATCATTGTCTGACGGATTACGATTTGAGAAAACTTCCAGACATTCGTTTTGCTCTTGTGAGCCAAATCGTGTTTTTACCCCCCCTCCCCATTTCCCCACCGTCCACCTTTTAAAAAGAACTACTCCAAATGAAGCAGATGTCCTCCAGATGTTTCTCCTCCAAACATCTGGGCTTCAAAAGCTTTCCTTTGTATCCCAGTCAATCTGAGAGTAATCATGTTCGGCCAGAACCAACCGGTCAGATGGCTCGCCAAATTTTCAAACTCCCGATTAACTTTACGTGCAAAAAAATATATACATAAGAGCGGACATCCCGTAGAGATGTCCGGCACGCCACTGAACTCTTTGATCGGGTAAATAAATATTACACAATACGCATTAGAACAAAGTTACAGTTGCAGCAGTAACCATTACCAAACTCTGCTAAAAAGACTCAATGACCTGTATTTAAAAAAAAATAATAAGATAAGCGTTCCTGCTGCGACCCATGCCCAGATGTGTTTAGCAGGCCTCTCTATCCTGCACTCACTCTTGTGGCTACACTGGTCCTTTGTTCCCATCTGAAACATGATCCCCGTACACTTACACTCACACACAGACACATACAGGAAGCCTGAGCACTGAGGCTAGCAGGAAAATTCTGACCTATCGCAATGCAGCTATGTGTTTGCAGACATGAGAAGATTGTAGCTCATTCGAAGTATTAACACTCACAGCACCACACACTGTGATACCCTTCATCACCTGTGTGGTGGAAGAGGGTGATCTGACTCTGTACCTCCATGAAACAAGACACTGCTGCATTATTCACCGTGTTATAATATGTATGATGTAATTATTGTCTAATCGGTTACACAACAGAACAGTGCAGC
>JAOVVG010000037.1:29476266-29486847 GCA_028566375.1 Leptodoras nelsoni | reverse complement strand
GTTTCAGTTTCATTGTCTAACCCCTGTATGGTAATTTATCAAACATGTTTTTTCAAATATCTTTGAATCTTAGTATGTGAAAGCTCATAAATTAAGAGTAAAGCTAGACGTTACATGTAGCAGTGCGGAATATGGCCGCTGCGTAAGTGAGAGAAAGAGGAAGATTGAAATGTGAAATAAAATGTGTCCCTTGCTCGCCCCCAATGGATGATCGAGTAGTAGTGATGGAGGGTGTGAAATTCCGTAAAGTTTCAGCCTTTAAATGACAAGATATTGGCTAGTGAACTGACAGTTGATAAAATACTCATCAAATACTCATCAAAACATGTACTGACCTGGAAGAGAGCGCTCCCATCAGGACAGAACTGTTTCATTACAGGATAACTGTTGCAAAATGCTGAATTGAGTTGCAGTGACACTTCATTTTAAGGGGACAAGTAGACTCCAGCCATGCCAGCAAAATAAATAAAAACACCCCCATACCAGAGCCACTGGGTTTTCCTTTTAATTTGTCACCCACCTATAAAACCTCACAAAATAGTACTTTATCAATGTTGTGCAGTTCTAATTTAGCAGGGAAGAAGCTTGAATATGGCAAGGTGTCTGAAAAAGATGGATGTTTCCCCACACCACTGTTGTATCTGCAGCATAAAGCATAGAACAAGTCTAATAGAATTTACTGACAGATTAATAGAGATTTCACTGGTTGCTCCTGGGTGTTTGTCTATTAGGAAGCAAGTCAGCTGTTGTACATTGACCAAGATCCAGCTCCACATTTAATCATTTGTGCAAAGGCTTGCTTTTAATATGAGATCATTCTTTCTGTCCTGACTGTCTTGGATTCCCTTGAAAATAACTGCAAGACATCCTTAGAAATCCTTAGTCTTTAAAAGTCTAAAGTAAAAGTCTTTAATTCGGTACTGTTCCGTAATTCTGTACCCGTACTGTAATCTCGTTCATTTCAAGTCCGCCGTCTTTCAGCATCTATCATGCACGCATTGAACGATCCACACGGGTAAAAAAAAAAAAGGTAATGAATAGCCTCCGGCTGTGATCATTATCCTGGGCAGCTGTTTACCTGCTGGTTAAACATGCTTCACAGACAGGTTTTTATGTAGTCAAGCATGGAGTACTTGTTTAGGAAGGGCTGCAAATTTCCAGATGTTTCCAGTTGTTTTTGGTTTTTATGTTGATAAGTTGAAAGGTACCGTGTTGATTACCGACTGTACGTTAAGTCTCAGATCTTCTATGTCTTTTTTTTTTTTTTTTTTTTTCTGTAGAATTTGTGCAGCTGGTGCTAAACCAGAAATTACACTGAAGTACCAGGAAAAAAACTAGGCAAAATACACTACAGAATACTGTACCTAGCAACACCACCTGTGCACATCATTGCTTGGAAGCTTCTAGAGCTGTTTCAGCCATGAGAATGGCAAGTTATCACGATTTTGCGAATTTCCAACATGTTGGAGCTTGTGAGACGGGTCATAGCATTTCAGAAATGTATATAGGTAGAAGCAAAGTTAGAATTTTCACGTATGAGCATTTCACTGCAAGTGTGCAGTGTGGCCGTAAAAAGATTTATGCTCAGTCCCATTTTGTACACAGTCTATATTCTGTGTATATATTCGGCACAGTTTTGTACATTTGTACTGTACGCTGAAGGACCAGAAAAACTGGTACCGGAGCCCATGCGAAATACATAGCAACACCACCTATGCACGTCATTGGTTGCATCCACCAGTGTGTATACATAGCAACAGACTTCCACATCTATGAAAGCATCTAGAGCTGCTTCCGCCTTGAGAACGGCAAGTTATCACGATTTTGCGATTTTTAAACACGTTTTAATGGTTGAAACTCGTGAGATGGGTCATAACATTTCGGAGGTAGTAGCAAAATTTGGATTTTCACCTATGAGCATTTCAGGTGTGTACCGTGACTACAAGAATTCCAGCAAAACTTCCTCGAACTTACGACAGCACCGTGACCATAAAAAGAATCTGGGTGAACGTGACCAGCCTCGGCTGACAAGAATCTTTTCACGCGATAGGCATGCAACACTGCCTCGAGTAAATTCAATGCTGGGGCCTCAACAAACATCAATGTGAGGACTGTGCAACGTTCCCTCCAAGTATTGACTGGTATACCAGTTTTTCAGGTACTTCAGTGTATACTACTGTACGCTGAAGGACCAGAAAAACTGGTACCGGAGCCCATGCGAAATACATAGCAACACCACCTATGCACGTCATTGGTTGCATCCACCAGTGTGTATACATAGCAACAGACTTCCACATCTATGAAAGCATCTAGAGCTGCTTCCGCCTTGAGAACGGCAAGTTATCACGATTTTGCGATTTTTAAACACGTTTTAATGGTTGAAACTCGTGAGATGGGTCATAACATTTCGGAGGTAGTAGCAAAATTTGGATTTTCACCTATGAGCGTTTCAGGGGTGTACCGTGACTACAAGAATTCCGGCAAAACTTCCTCGAACTTACGACAGCAGCGTGGCCATAAATAGAATCTGCGTAAACGTGACCAGCCTCGGCTGACAAGAATCTTTTCACGTGATAGGCGTGCAACACTGCCTCGAGTAAATTCAATGCTGGGGCCTCAGCAAACATCAACGTGAGGACTGTGCAACGTTCCCTCCAAGTATTGACTGGTATACCAGTTTTTCAGGTACTTCAGTGTATACTAAAGTGTAATACTACTTTGTCCCTACTATGATTCTTTATTATGACTCTAGGTCATTATAGATTTTAATGGACAAATCCATTGTAATACTTGGGGAAATAACATTCTGATACAGAGGCTCAGTATTGGTGGATCGGTACCGGTTCTGTATTTTCAATATGTGTAAAATTTCTGACCTGAAACACCGTTGCATCTGAAAACAGGATATAAATGGTTGGGAAATGAATTGCCGTCATTCCTCTGACGTTTCACATAACAGAAGCTTACGGAAAACTGTCTTTGCTGCTCTGAGGTTGTGGGTTTGGTCAGTATCGTATATTGACAGATAGAGCTCTGTATCATTATAAACTTCTGTGAAAATTGAAATCAGTGATGATTTACAATCTTACCTTTACAATCTGGTTTTTATTGTTGTTGTTGTTGACACTAACACACCATCATAATGTTTATTATGTTGAATTGGAATTTCCAGTTTTTGTAATGCCTTGACTGTATGTTATGCAACTGTGCTGCTGTTAGCTCCAGTTATGGTGCGACGCGCATAGACACAGAGCTTCCCCAACGGCAATCCTACGCCTCAAGTCATACGCTCACTACCTACACCACCTCTCATCACCCCACAGGTGAGGATTAAAAGAACTCCCTCAAACACGAAACAGCAATTAATTAACTCACAAACTCACCTGACTCTATGAATAATTAATTTATCCTCATTCTATGGTGTCCTTCTGCCATGTAGGTGTGTCTGGTGTCTTTGATACCAGTCTGCACAGCACCGGAGGCAGCACTACTGAATCATCAGTCATGAATTTCCTCTCTTCCATTGAATCCCGAGGCCTTCAGGCTGGACCTGCAGCCACATCTCTACTTCCCCAGTTCAGGACTTCACCTTGGCAGACTGGTAAAAGAACAGCTTCTGATTTCTATTTGACAGTAAATGTATCCATTTAAATGAATAAAGAATCTGCAGGTAACTACTGATAAGCATTTTTAAACAGGTTTATTTGAGGTAGTGAAATCTCTTGTCTGATTCTATCTGTTGAACAGTTAGTACCCAAGTCACCAAGCATCCTTGTGACTTGAATTTATACAAACACTTAGAGACAGCTTTACATGATAAGGTGCATACATAGCTGAACAGTTTGTTTCTTTTGTTTCTTTTATGGTTTAATTTCCCTCTATAGGCACAAATTCTTCAACAGAGCTCTTTCTTACTGGCGCTCTCCCTTCTTCTGGAACGTTCCCTACCCTGTCAGCTCTTTCTTCCTACCAGCACCCCAGCACCTTTCCCACTCGGAGTTTTGCCACCACGTCAACATTAACTGTTCAACACACTACTTTTAGCCCATCAAATGGCCTGCTTTCACCTAATGACCCTTTACTTCAGATAAAATCTTCCCAAACCACTGTGCCAACAGCTTTTGCCTTTGACCGCCTGGGTAGTGCTTCCCTGGGTGGTAGCCTCCCAATCCAGTCATCCACCTATCGTTCAGCCCAGGAGTCTGCGCCACATCTCCTGCAGCCGCAGTTCAGCCTTCTGCCCTCTCCTTTGAGTAACTCTCAGCAGACTATCTCACCTTTTGGAGCACCAGTTTTCTCCAGCTCCATCGAACGAGCACTTCAGCGTGAATGTAGTGTCATCAAGCACCACCAGCGGCCTTCCAGCACTCAACCAGTCCAGCAGCAGCTGTCTGTCAGTGCGCAGCACTCTTTGCAAGATTACCTACCTGATGATGCTGATGTCTCCTACCAGGATCCTTCTCGACATACACCCATTCCAAACAGCCCCAGTGGAATTCCCAGTCAGGCCATTAATAGCACCGCTCAGCAGAAGACAACCTCAGTACAGCTGCAGCAATCACAGACACATTCCTCGTCTGTACCCTCTTCAGGTTTTTCCTCTACGTGTGGAGTGAAAACGAAGGATGATTCTACTAAACCGGCAGAGCACCTTGGGGAGGGCTCAGAGTTGCATGATCAGGCCGCCTCATCACCCATGCAGCAGCACAGGTACGCTTCTACAGCCCACAAACAGAGCTCTGTGATTGCAAGCCAGTCACAGCCGTACACATCAGCACAGCTTTCCAATTTGATGTCCATCAGCCCTTCACAGACGTACATTACATCTCAAAGTCTTATGAGCAATCTCACTGAACCACAGGCCTTCTCTCCCAGTCAGCCTGAGAAACTACCTTCTATGTACAAAACGTTGCCATCGTTGGCTACGCAGTCCGAAAATGAGACATCTGTTAGCCACTCTCTTATGTACGCTTCTGGCCAAAAGCACATGTTGTCTTCAGCATCAAACAGAGAGGAGTATGATGAGCAGGCACAAAGACTTTGTATGGGCAATGCCTCTCACGATTATTCTTCCAGTCATTCTCAGAGTCTGTCCAATATCAGTTATTATGCTCAGGGACCAGAATCTGTTAGTCCCTCTCAGAGCTATGCATCAGGTCAGTCTCTCACACCAAGTCCTCCCTTCTCTTCCTCTTATGCCCACAGCTTACCATCCAGTAATTCCACCCAGGATTACACCCTAATGCAATCTTCTCCAAGCAAGACAGATGGTATGCTGTTACAGCAGTCCCAGAAATACTTGCTGTCTGACCAGTCAACATCCTCCACTGCCACTTATACACAAGCTATCCAGAATAACCAGTCCTCAGTGGAACAAAATCCAGTCTATGGCAAAAGGAAGGAAGATGAGAGTCTGTTTCTTACATCCAAAGAAAACTGTGGAGAGCTTCCGATTCAAGATGTGCAGGCATTACAACAGGCGTCAATAAGTAGTTCTACCCAAACTGTCACAAACAGCGATGGGGTACAGAGCAATGTTGTATACGTTGTTTCAAAAATGGACGACAGACACCCACATAGTGTGATCCGAAGCAACTCTCGATCCGAAGATCAGCTAATAGGGCTTGCACCAATGTCATCGATCAAGGATGAGAGAATGAGTACTTTGAGTGGGCATTTTGTAAGTACCGCCCATTCTCATATAACCTCTGGTGCAAAAAATAATTCTACATTAATGCAGTCCTCCCATGTGGCCTTGAGCACTGACCAGTTGAAAGATCACCCTGTGCTTCTCAAAGTTCCCACTGCTCAGCAAGTGGACCAGCAAACTCAGCCTAACAGAGGAGATCAGAGGCACTTGTCACAGGAGCAGGCACAGTTTGTTCAGCTACCCAGTGCCCAAGTCCTTCTAGAGCCCTCACAAATGATCCTTCTTCAACAACCTTTGCTCCACACGGGGCCAAATCACTCCAAGTCAGTCCAAATGCAGCCAGTTTCGGTTCAGTTCTTGCAAATGAATAACGAAATCCTGAATTCCGCAGTCAATGCGGTTGACATTCCACATATAACCCAACAAGCTGTGGAGTCAACGCAGCAACACCTGGTACAAAAAGACAGTTTCAATAATGCAACAAATCAGCGTGATGCCAAGCAGCACTTTGCCTTAAGCTCCATCTGCTTTCCTGATTCCATGCTGATGGCAGATGAGAGGAACATTTTGTCAAATGTGGATGACATCCTTGCTGCCACAGCAGCTGCCTGCGGAGTCACACCACAGGACTTTAAAACCTCATCCTCTGAAGGGGATTTATCAATATCTAGCCCATCAGACTCTAAATGTCACTATGAGTTGGTTAACAACAAGCATGAAGCTATCAGCTTCTCTTCACAGCACATGATTTCAAACACACAGACTATTACTTTATCTGTTAATGGTGGGCACCTGACAACAGGCCTTCACAAAGAAGTTGATGGAAGCCAAACATTTACACCACCAAACTCGCAGACGCAGCAAAATAACTCTAAGCATGAAATATCTGAGAAGGTGACGAATCATCACAAGAAAAATGTGGTATTACCCAAGGGAATTACGAGTAACGATTCTTCTCTGAATTCCAATGGAGGTACTATAAACACATTTGCCAACAACCACACTGACTTTCACCTAAACTCTCAGGAATATAACTCCACGGGCTTTGAGAAAGCAGATACCATATCAAAAAACAAGAATCAACCCAAAGGAGTGAAGAGTGTTAAGATGGAGGAAAAGTTTGCAGAATGCTCCTCTGATGGTCTTTCTAAGAAGCGAGTCAGGTCAAAAGGTTCTTCCAAACAAACTACCGAAGATGAAAAGGGTCAAACGAAATCTCAAAAAAGAAGTGGCCAAGTAAAGCGACAGAACTCCAAAGGAAGTGAGACAAGTTTATCCACTACCACTGAGAGCTGCCTTGATGGCTACCAGCAACAAGAAAGAATACGGCAAAAAATAAGAGAGGTAGAAGAAAAACAGCCGGAAGTTAAAACTGGGTTCATTGGATCGTTCCTGGACTTTCTTAAATCTGGACCCAAGCAGCAGTTTTCCTGTCCACCCATACGGTCACCCAATCGCACAAGAAAGTCTTCAGCTCCCAAAAGACCTTTTAATCAAATGTCAGTGCCCCCTAAACCCATACCCCCATCAAATCCAATGGTCTCACCCGAAACCAATACCGTTAGCTCTACTAAGCGACTGGATGAGGAGCTTCAGAAGAACCTGGAGACCCTTCCATCTTTCTCCTCAGACGAGGATGAATCCGTTGGGAAAAACCAAGACCTTCAAAAGAGCATTAGTTCTGCACTCTCCTCTCTAGATGACCCCTCAGACAAGCAACACACAGGTGTATATTCTCTTATAATTCTTTTAAATGCTTCTCTCTTTTTTTGGAATCTCTTGTTTGAACAACTACTGTGCCATACTAATATAATATGGTGTCCTATCTCTAGACATCAAAAGTTCAGGTGACATCACAAGTCAAGAGCAGTCATCTAGCACTCTGCAGTCTGCAGATACAAAGCTAAAGGAGCAGCAGAAGCCTGGCCTGAATGAAGTGCCAGTGGAGGAACTGGTGAAGAACATACCTCCCAATAAACTTGCAGTATGCCTGACCACTGTAGCTATCGAAGGCCTCACGGATGAGGAACTGTCAGACAGTGGGGAGGAGGGCATGTACAGAGAGCGTGATGAGTTTGTGGTGAAAAATGAGGACATTGAAAGCCTGCAGGTATGCGACTGATTTAGATTTGATGTCTTTGTTTGTCAGATAGGTGCAGATAGATATCCAGACATTGAACCACTCTGGTTGCCTTATCAAAATATACTAGATGGCCAAATGTTTTGGATACCTGATCATTAAACCCAAATGAGCTTGCTGAACATCTCATTCAACGTTTAGTCCCACTCTTCTGGGAAGTCTTTCCACTAGATTTTGGCACATGGCTATGGGGATTTGTGTTCCTTTAGTCACTAGAGCGTTAGTGAGGTCAGTATGGAGATCTGGGGTGCAGTCTGCATTCTAGTTCTAGTCAGGGTTCTGTGCAGGCCACGCAAGTTCTTACATGCCAACTTTGGCAGACCATGTCTTCATGAACCTTGCTTTGTACACAGAGGCATTGTCATGCTAGAATATCATTGGTTCCCTTCGTTCCAGTGATGGTAATATGCAATGCTACAGCATGCAAAGACATCCTATACAATTGTGTCTTTCAAACTTTGTGTCAATAATTTGTGGAAGGCTCACTTATGGGTGTCATGGTCAGGTGATGCCGAACTTTTGGCCGTATAATGTATCCATGGTGTGTATTTAAGAAAAAAACAAATGGAGAGAATGTTAGCCTCAGATTACACAGTTACTGTCAACCACACAGCATTATTAATGCTTCATTTAAGACTCTTTTATCGCATAGCATCAAGACCTTTTGATTTTACATGCAATGTAATGTGGCCTGCTTGCATTCTATTGGCTGTAGGTCACACTGAAGGCAGGAATAGAACCTCCGGCCATTTGGAAGGTACAAAAGGCCTTACTGCAGAAATTCATACCCGAGCTGAGAGAAGGAAAACGAGTGTTTTCGGCTACCAACAGCGTGAGTGAATCATTACAGATCTCAAATAGCTCTGGACATATACGGGTGGTCTGTTATACCAGGCATATGAGGCTGTCTTTTTTTTCTTCACAGTTTGGTTCCCCTTCCAGTCTAAAAGAATTTCCCCAAAGATTGCAGCAGAGATCGGTTTTCAAAGATCATGTTAGACAGATATTTATTTATACCACAGGGCTGCTAAATTCTCAAATCTCATTGGTCAGTAGATGCTCTGACCGGAGTGCCAGATCAAGGAATATCACAGATTTATATAGTAACAGCTCATTCACAGGGACTTATAAGGCGGAGAATCTTGTAACAAATTTTAAAATGTGTGAATGTTCATATGGTGACGTGTTCTGTGAGGAAAGTGAATTTATTTAACATTAATGGAATACGTCCCTGGTGCTTCGTAGCAGCACTATTCCTGGTTTTTAGATTGTATGCACTGAAGTCACATAGCCACCCTCTTAGTTTAACATCTGTACTAATTATAACTATAACCACAGTGATATTTTTGGTTTGTTGTGACCATGGATAAATAGATATACCTTACAGATCAATCAGTGGGGTTATTTGGGCCAAAAATCATTCCCATGGCTTAAACCGAGTGTTTGTTAAATTAATTATAAGTAGTTCTGTTCATCATTTTGGCTGCCAGACAAGTCCAGGTGAATGTGCACTGATATTGTGACAATATGCTGGTACATGCTCTAATATATTAATTCTGGCTTTTCCTATTATGTCCCCTGCCGTGTAGTATCTGGGTTACTTTGGAGACGCTAAGACCATGTACCGGAGAGTATACGTCAAGTTTCTCGACACTGTGAACAAGCGGGAGTATGTGCGAGTCTGCAACAGGAAACCAAGGTGCAAGCCCATGCATTCCATGAGGTACTATTGCCTTTCTCTTTTTTTCTTGTATTCCTCTTGCTTGTTCTTGCCTGCACACACCCAGTATGCCCTGAGCCAGAGCAGAAGCAAAGCAGGTCCCCCTTAATTCCCTCCCACCCCCCACTCCCCCAGGCAACAACGTCCTCACGGTAGCACATTCCCTTCTCAGTCAGACGTCAGGTTTAAATTCTCCACGAGCAGCTTGAGTCCACTCATCACACTTCTCAAAGATTAAACCTGAAAAGGTTTTCTGCCATGCAGGTCATTTTGAATAATGAAGTATCGAGTTAAGGTCGGACAAGATGAAGATGTTGAAAATGCATATCTTATAATTCATGATATAATGTAGAAAACTTCACATAAGCGTTCCCATTTCATTTGTATTTTGCATAGAGGCTCTCAGAAGGCTCTGCTGGCCCAGAGAGCTGCAGCACCAGCCATATCCGACTCCTCCGCTCTAAAATCCAGCACAAAGCAAAGCTTGTCCAAACCTAGGCCAAAGCAGCCAAAAGCCAAGGCTGAACCGCCACCGAAAAAGAGGAAGAAATGGAAGGAGGAGTTCACAGAGTCCTCGCACTTGGCTTCTCCAGAAGCTGTGGGTGAAGATGATGGTGAGTCATTTTGAACCTGAAAACCTGTCTTACTGACAGTACTGGTGCACCTAACCAGATATGGGTGTTTCAGTTTTGTATCTGGCTTTGAGAACATATTTCATGGTCATTTATTATTAGTATGATTGAAATAGGCAGGAGGCGATCACACTATTGTTATCCGTCAGGAATATTGTAGTATTGTAGGTGTAGTTTTGTCTGGATTTCAACTGCCACAATTTTTGAAATATCAACACCGTTCCAACACTAAAACCTCCATCACGGTCGGGATCGGTGCGCTTGTATAAGGCTAAGGGATCCGTGCATTCGTTTACCCTCCACACTCGTTTTTATAGCCCTTTTTTCCCCATCCACTTCCATTGATTTTCATTTCAGTTTCAATTTTTTTGTCATCTGTACTTCTGCTTGAATAACACGTTGCATACACACTATGACCAGTCTGATCAAATGTATTTAC
>JAOVVG010000037.1:28968508-28978696 GCA_028566375.1 Leptodoras nelsoni | reverse complement strand
GTGTGTGTGTGTGTGTGTGTGTGTCCTACGATGGATTGGCGCCCTGACTAGGGTTGTTCCTGCCTTGCGCCCTATGTTGCCGGCTAGGCACCGGCTCTCCCATCACCCTGAAAAGGATGAAGCGGTCAAGAAAATGAATGAATATATTTGTACTGAGCGTTAATATGTTTATAAATATACACACTATTATTATTATTATTATTATTTGCAAACATCCTCTTAGTGTATATTTAGCAAATAGAGTAGGTAGAGCTGGACTAGGGCTGGACTAAGCTTACCTGTTGAAACTTACTCATGACACTCTGGAGACTCATGAAACTTGGCCATTTAATTAAGGAAACAAAAGCACATATTGTGCCTGAAAGAAAATGAACCACATCGCTTGTCTAAACAAGTCTAAATCCCAAATGTAGTGCACTTGTTACCAATTTGTGCACATTTGGGATTCAGCCTTGAGGCCGCTGGACTTTCTTTCGGTTTCGTTTCCTGAATAATCGGCTCCTGTGGGACGCTCCTGCGTTGCCAGATATCACCTTCAAATCCAACTCTAAATCTTCAAATTAAAATTAGAATCCAACTTGTACTGCACTTAATTATTAATTAGGAGAAACTCTGAGATGCTTAAGAGAGAAATCGGAAGCTTGGACTCTATGATTAGCCATAGTTTGTTGTCATAGATAGTCCTGAAATCATTAAATCTGGCAACCCTGGTAATATCGCTAACTGTACTGCACATGTATGCTGTAGGTTATATAACAGATAGACCAGAAGTTAATAGTTTCAGGTGACCACAATGTCTCATTTAGTATCGTCGTATATTTTTCAGGAAGTTTGTCGGCATGGAGGGAGTTTGGATTTGAAAACTTTGGATAGGATCGTGAGGAAGCGTTTCACAGTAGCAGATGAAGAGCTCCGAGAGGCTCTGTGCGATTGTAACAGGTTAGTGGTGGTGGGAGACCCCGAGAAAAGAGCAGACTGGGAGGAAATTATGATCATCGCTAAAACAGAACTGAGGGTTTGTCAGACACTCCCTGGGCAGTGTGCTGGCTGCCAATCTCTGCACCTCTGCAGGTACTTGGTTTGTGGGAACTGCAGGTTCAGGTGGGTGAAGAGTCTACAGAGAAGAACTCTCTTAGTATACCTCATGCTTACATTACAGCTTAAAGTTTCAGTTCTGAAGTTATAGAAACCAATATTTCCTTACAGGGCAAAATGCAAAAACTCCCACTCCTTGGATTCCTCTCATAACTCAGCACTCCTCAGCAAACTGGGACTCCAACAACTTGACCAGTCTGCACTTTTCCAGCTGTTGCTTCAGAATGACCCCTTCCTGCTCCCAGAGGTCAGTAACAGACATCACGTAGCCTATACACATCTGTTTACCTCTTCAAACCAAGTGGTCATCATTATTTGACTCATGTTATGCATGGATTTAGGTTTGCACCCACTATAATAAAGGGAACGGAGAACATGGAAGCTGTAGGTATCAGGCGTCCTGCACCAACCTGCACATCTGCCAGCACTTCCTACAGGATGACTGTAAATTTGGCAATGCCTGCAAAAGAGCTCATTCATTTGATCCCACTGCTATTAAAATTCTTAATGGCAGAGGACTCAGTCCAGAAAACATCAACAACTTCCAACGGTTTTACAAAAACAGGTTTTTGATCTGTTCTTATAAGGAAAAACCACCTGTTCCATGTTATTTGGCTAAACCAGTCAGCCCTGGAGCAGGTTAGGACTACTTTGGCTTCAGCCTGATTAATATTCCTTCTCATGGTTATTGTTAGACTCTTATTACAGTCTTTTCCTATTCAGCATCTCTAGCTGCTGGAGAAAATCCAAAGCCGGCAAACGAACCTGACCCAAATGAGATTTGCCTTTTCTTTATTCGCAGAGGTTGCAGCTTTAAAGGTATGACACAGATCATGCTATCCATTAGATACTGTAGGATTTGCTGGATAATAGAAACTACCTATCTGCATTCTGGTTCTCACTTACCGTGTGAATATTTATTAGGGCTTAGCTTCATTTACAAATTAGTACTTTGAATAGTAATTTGAATAGTACATGTTCATGTTCATACATTATTGCGCCAGTCTGTCCTGATTTAAACTTCATAATAATAAAAATTTAAACAGTCTTACTTTCATCCCAGTCCCTTCACATGCAGGAGAATCTCCATGATCAGAGATGGGGAGACTGTTACAATGACTAAAAATGCTTCATATTTATAGCAAGAGTTATACCTTAAATCATAGCTTGTCTTATTTCTCAAAATAATTCTATAATTAAATAACATAAGTACATGTATGTATAATGTATTTTATGCATATAAATGTGTCATGTATATTGTATTAGTTCACTTTCTGGCTCAGTAACCTTACTCTATTTTATATATATATATAAAAATCTCTTTTTGGTTTTGTGTTTTAATCATTTTAGAGAAGTGTGTCCGTGTTCATTACCACTTGCCATATAAATGGCAGGTTTTAGATAAGAATGGACAAACATGGAAAGACTTGCCAAATGGAGAGACAATTGAGAGAGCTTTCTGTAATCCAGCTAATGATGTGAGGTAAACATTAACCTTTTATTCTGAAGTAGTTGAAAACATTTGAGTGCAAAAAGCCAAGTCTAAAAATAATAATAAAAAATCTGTAAAATGAAACTCTTAGTCCAGGGCCTGAGACTGTTAACTTCACCTCCATGACATGTGGAGGGAAACAAGTTCGTCGTCTGTCCACAGCATCATCGGTTACCAAACCCCCTTACTTCATCCTCACCACTGAGTGGCTCTGGTACTGGAAAAATGAAAAAGAAGAATGGACTGAATATGGTCAGGGGGTCAGTGACTTCACTTCTAGTCCTAATGCAAGTAATAGTTTGTAACATTTTTCAGTAACTGCACATAACATGAGTCGGTGTCTGTCTACAGGTGGATGCACAGCTGGCTACTCCTCTCACGTCTCAGACACTGGAGAACGTTTACCAGTCGGATCCGCAGAGCGAAATCCCTGTCAGTTCTGAGAGACATACATACATGCTGTACATGAAAGGTAACCCAAACAGGATGTCCTCCCTATTCTGTCACTGTTGCATTATAAAATGTATATATGCTCAATTTTTGTCTATATTTCATTTTGCAGATATGTACCAGCAAAATATTGTGTACCAAACAAAAAGAGAGATTCGGAGGAGGCCAAGATTTGTCTCAGCTCAAGAGGTGGAGAACAAGCTGAAAAGGTATCAGGCTAAAGCTCACCAAATGACTTTTGTTTTGAAACATATTCACAAAAATTCTCAGTTTTAGCCAAGATACAATGATCTGAGGCAATATGACAAGAAATAGGGCTTAACCAACATTAGAGCAATCATAGGTTTTAAATAAGTCTTTGCCTCAGGATATGGACCAGTGAAGTGCGAGTATCAACCCAAAGCTGAAAAAGGTGAATAAATCATTGAACTTTAGTAATCATTTTATCCTGGTCATAATCGAGGTGGATCTAGAACCCAACCTAGGAAGGAATTCACATTGGATGGGACCAAAGTCCATCACAGGGCACCATATGCATGCACATTCGCACACTCATTCACACATAGGGGCAATTTCACTTAGCCAGTCTACCTATCTGCAAGTTTTTAGACAGTTGGATGAAACCAGGGAATCCATAAGAAACCTATACAGACACTGGGAGAACATGGTGCACCAAATATACTCTACACAAACAGTAACCCAAGCACAGGATAGAACTGGGGACACTGGATCCACTGTACTGCCCCTTTTTGGGCAATATATTTTTATTCTCCCTAATTTAGTCGTCTCCAATTCCCACCCGTCAGTGATTTCCCACCTTGTCACATGACGAACTGCTAGTCAGGGAGGGTGAAGCCATCACTTGCTTCCTATGATACACGTGACACAAGCCACTGCCTCTTTTCGAGCTGCTGCTCATGCAAATTTCGGGAGCGGTGTAGCGCACTCGGTGTAACACACTCGGACGAGAGGGCTCGGAGGAGTATGCTGCCCCTCCCACCCTGAGAGCACGGCCAATCTTGCTCTCTGAGCTCCCGGCTACGGGCAGCTATAGCATCACCTAGATTCGTACTAGCGATCTCCGGATGATAGAGCGAACGCATTGTCATTGTGCCACTCGGGAGCCCCTCGAAAACAGTTTTGCCTAAAATTCTGAAGGTTTGATGGAAGATTGGCCTATAGGAGGCGCATTACTGTAGCTCATTACGCTTCATCAGAGTAGCGTCACCTAGTGAATGTTGAAAGCACAAATCTAGCAGCTCACTAGCCCATACCTTGTGATTTAAAGGCTCAAATTTCACAACATTTCACACCCTGCATCAATACAACATTCTTTAGATACATGCCAGATTATGCAAAATTTCACCCATGGGGGCGCTGCAGCTGTCACATTTCCATAGCACAACAATTTTGCAACTTGGTATGCTTATTTTACTACATTCTTGCTCTTTCTCTCTGTTTATGCAGCAGTCTCAGTGCACTATGAAGTACATCTGGTTCACAATATGTCTCAGGGAGTTTTTTCTTGCCAGTGTTAACTCTGATTTGTTTATTAGGGATATAAATCTATATCCAGATTTCTCTAGAGCTGAATTGTGAATCATGTCTATTCTTAAAAGTCCTACATGAATAAAATTCTATTTAAATAACCGATGTATGACAACAGTAGTAAATGAGCGGATATCTCTCATATAAAAAGTAAGGGTGATTTTAAACACCTACTACTAGGTCCAGGTACTACTACATTTTGAGTGTTTTCTTTCTAGTGAAAACTCCAGCTCCTCCTCTGTGGCAGTTCCTGCTCACTGGGATAGAGGAGCTTTACCCAGCTTCTCATTCAAGGTACGTGTTGGCAATACTATGATGCCATGCTTTCTATCGTTCTGCTTTTCTGCTTAGTGGCTAAGTGTTGCTGTTCCTTCCTGCTTCATGAAACACTAGTAACTTGAACTTTGGTTGCCAGCTGGTTCCCCTATCTAGGACAGAGGCTGACTTCCTCAAGGTAGAGAAGCTCTTTAAACAGACCATGCCAAAGTACAACATCACAAGTATCGAGAGGAACCAGAACAGCTCTCTGTGGAAAGTTTTCCAGTGGTAAGCTCAAAGCCTGTGTATGAATCGGAGTCATGAATCGTTACCGTGGAAAATTGTTCAACAAGGTCACTGCACTCTAAGAACGCTGCTAATAACTGATTATAATTACTGATAAGATGGAAATCTGTCTAATCTCCCAAATGTTGAGCAAATATTTGTACCTTTTACTCATTATTATCAGCATACTGAACAACACCAGTGCCAATGTACTATTTATGACAGATGTAACCTAGAACTTGTGCTTTAAATGATTTGATTTGAATGAATTTGTATATAACCAGGCATGCCCACCATATTTTGATGGATCAGTAAAATTTGAAACCTTTGAGCTATAGGTCTTCGTGATCTATCAATCTTCTGGCTATATTTGTACAACCCCAATTCCATTGAAGTTGGGACGTTGTGTAAAACATAAATAAAAACAGAATATGATGATGTTGCAGATCCTTTTCAACCCATATTCAATTGAATATGTTGGGCAGGGGTGGTTAAGGTGTTGGGTTACTGAATAGAAGGTTGGGGGTTCAAGCCCCAGCACCACCAAACTGCTACTGTTGGGCCCCTGTGCAAGGCCCTTAACCCTCAACTGCTCAGTTGTATAAAATGAGATAAATGTAACTCACTCTGGATAAGGGTGTCTGCCAAATGCCATAAATGTAAATGTACAAAGACAAGATATTTAATGTTCAAATGGATAAACATTATTGTTTTTTTGCAAATATTCACTCATTTTGAATTTGATGACTCTGATTTTATGAGACTGGAAGGGGAGACACTGTGGCTCGGTGGGTAGCACCATCGCCTCACACCAAGAAGGTCCCAGGTTCGATCCCCGGGTGGGCCGGTCTGGGTCCTTTCTGTGTGGAGTCTGCATGTCGTCTGCGTGGGTTTACTCCGAGTACTCCGGTTTCCTCCCACAGTCCAAAGATATGCACGTTAGGTTGATTGGTGTATCTAAAGTGGCCCTAGTGTGTGTGTGGGTGTGTGTGTGTGTGTGTGTCCTACGATGGATTGGCGCCCTGTCTAGGGTTGTTCCTGCCTTGCGCCCTATGCTGCTGGCTAGGCACCGGCTCTCCCCTGACCCTGAAAAGGAATAAGCGGTCAAGAAAATTAATGAATGTCCGGACGTGTTAAAAGAAACGATGTTTTATTAAAAGACAGAAAAATAGTAAAAAGAGTAAAAAAGGTTAAAATAACACAAAATGAGAGAGTGCTAAGAAGTCTATCCTAACTCTCTGCCTTCTGCTTATCTGAGCTGCTCTTTTATCCCCTGTGTGAGTGGGGGTTGATTCTTGTTTTGCTCAGTTTCTGCATGCAAGGTGGTTAGCCTTGGATGCAGGTGTCAGTGTGTTCGTACACAACGTTCTACAGAAACATGCTTATCAGACTTCGGCCTTCGAACAGGGTCACACACTTGGTACTTAGAAGCTTCCTTAAAATATATGCATGCTTACACATAAAGCTAAAGCAAACTAATTAAAGTATAACTCACAAGTCATAGAGAATTCAGCAATGATTAATACATGAATCACAAAATATGATGTAAAATGTAATTTCCCCTCACAATTCTCCCCTTTGATTCATTTTAATCATCATTGTAAAAGAATTCATTCAACTTTAAATCATCTCCTCCTTGCTCCTCTTCATCTAGATTTTGTAGCATTTGGTATTGAGCTGTTACAGTTCCCTGTATCATATTCATCAAACATTAGCAAAAAAACAGGTGCATAGCAAAGAACAATCAATATTACCAAGATTATAGGTACACAAGCTAAAAACATACTCTTCCACCCTGCTAACATAGACATAAAACCCCAGTTCCAGTTCTGAGTTCCTTCTTCATCCCTATGTAACTGTTTAGCAATTCTATTCATGTCTTCTAGTGCCTTGGTGATGTTCCCTGCATTAGAGTCATTAGGTGGTATGTAGGTGCAGCATTGTTCTCCTATCATTACGCAGACTCCCCCTTCCTTAGCTAATAACATATCCAAAGCCATTCTATTCTGTGTGGTGTGGTCATCAATCTTAATGCCGTCAACTCCTGTTTACTACCTTCTAAAGCCAGTATCGCCTCATTAACAAACAATGCCAGTCTATAGTGTACCTTATTAAGTTGTTGTCTTATGTCTTGATGGCAGGGACATCTTGCTTGTTACGATGTTGACCTGGGTATTCTCCTACATGTATGGTTAGGTGTGCTCTGAGTATGACCATAGCACATCTTCCTGTCTGATCCATAGGATACGCCTAGAACAGTCCTCTCTGTGGTCCGCAGTACCAGTACCAGTACCAGTCAGGTTTCCAAACCTCGTTTTCCCACGCCAGGGTCTGGTTGGTGTTGTTAAGCTGAGTCACGTTAGGGCCCGTCCAATAATGCGCTCCCGAGGGCTGTCAGGGAGTACTTAAGTGTTAGTGCACTGGCTTGGTTCCAGCCCTAGGAAGATGATGGTATGATTAGTTGTGCCTCGAGTACAAATGTTGTTGGGGCAGTCATACAACATTTTGGTGTCATCACATCTTACACAGATGGGAAACTTCGCTGCTGAGTGCACTCGAATGGATATCTCTGCCTTGGGCTCTCCGTTCACATAAGACATAGAGAATTAAGCAATGATTAATACATGAATCACAAAATATAATGTAAAATGTCATTTTCCCTCACAAGAATCATCGTATTCTGTTTTATGTATGTTTTACACACCGTCCCAACTTCATTGGAATCAGGGTTGTACTTTATAATTAGTAGGAAATGGCTGTGTGTGATGTGAATACAGATTTACTTCATTGATTCATTTATCCACTGTGAATCGCTTAACATGCTCCTTCGCTCCTGTGCCAGATGGTTTGGTGCTTAGGAATCTCTGCTTTAAGCCATTGTAACAGACTCTTCATGCAAATGTGCGTCAACCTCCGTTTCCATATATCTGTGTAACTACATGCATACTGAGACTGTACATGATTATGAATCTTCGTTTCAGGCAGAAGGAGCAAATGAAGGAGCGGAATGGAGGGAGAGATGTGGATGAGAAACTCTTGTTTCATGGCACACAGCAATCTCTAATAGAGGCCATCTGTGAGCAGAACTTTGACTGGAGGGTTTGTGGGGTAAATGGCACATTATATGGAAAAGGTGAGAGCAAAAGTATAAATAATTCATATTCCTTATAGAACATTAGTAATAGTTGTAAAATGATGATCTGTTATAGGCCACTTCTAAAATGTATTGATCATGTGTATCTTATACAGTATGCAGCTTGAATACAGGTATACATTTTAAATACATTTAATAAAGCAGTGCACACTTAAAGTTGAACTTTTCTCAGCATCAGTGGGTTTTTTTTGTTTCTTACTCAGGAAGTTATTTTGCCAGAGATGCCTCCTACTCCGATAACTACTCTCAGTCTGCAGACAGCAGCAAGAAGATGTTTGTGGCACGGGTTCTGGTGGGTCACTACACCAGTGGCCACAGCAGCTTTGTCCGTCCTCCTGCTAAAACCACGGACAAAGGCTTCTATGACAGCTGCGTGGATAACCGCAGTGATCCAAGCATTTTTGTCATTTTTGAGAAGTACCAGATTTACCCTGAATTCATAATAGAATATGCTCCTGAGCAGTCCAAATGTTTAATTTCATAAATATCTGTAGACTATGATATTTTATTAGATTTCATAGATTTTAGGAATATACATTGAAGGAATTATATAATGAAGGAATTAAATGAATGAAAATCCTATGTAGTACATGTGCTAATGCTAATTTGTTCAAACATGAAGGAAGGTGAAGGTTTAGTCTATGACTATTACATATTTTTCTTATTGGGATAATAAGCTTCTGCAAGAAAAACCCTATGCATTGTAACATAAACCTGATTTTGTAGTAGATTTTAATTGCCCCAAAGAGTTGACTCAGCAAAAACCACACTCTGATGTGTTTTGTCTCTCAGCTGTGTACATTTAAACCTTGACTCCATTATTTAATGCATATGAAAGTCAGACTGTTCTGGGCATTTATGGCACTTTATACAGTTATACTAGCTGGAGGGTTTTTTTATAGATTAGATTAAAGATGAATTAAGGAATATTGTTGTAAGTACTCCTGTTTGTGTTTGAAAGTACTGCCTTTCCAATAAACTTGATATTTGTACTGAACAGAAACATAGAGCTATGATAAATTTATGATAATTTTATCAAAATTTATCAAATGAATGTTTTAGGATTGCAACATAAGATAGAGTTTATTTTTAGGTCCATATTTTAGGTTCATGACCCATAGTCCAAAAACATGTATGGTAGGTGCATGTGAGATACCAAATTTCCCCATTGATAAGTATAAAACCTAATCCAGTGCGAAAACTTAACCTAGTGTAAAATCTACTAACCTCTCCTGTCACGAATGTCAACAAATAGTAAATTGAAACCACTGTATAGGCATCGTTATGTAGAAAACAATAGAGCTTTCATTACAGAAAAAATATGGTAGTTACAAAAAGTTAACCCACACTAAATATTTATATTTTAACTATTGTGGCTTCTGTTAAACATATGTAACATCAATAGTACGGGTAACACTTTACTGTAATGAACACAGGGGATTGTTAAGTCTTGTTATTTGTTAATAAGATAAAATTAGACCCTTGTAAGAAGTTTATTCACTGTACCTGTGTAATAGTTACCTGTACTGTTAAATAACTGGAGATATGATATGTCAAAAGACTAATGATTGCAATATTACTTAAAATATTGCACAATAAACACATTTACAAACTATTGAGCAGGAAATAATAGCTTTTATTTAAGAAAAACGTAGGTTACTAGTCTTACATGTCCACACTCTAAATTTAGGTCATGAATAGTGCTTAGTTTATTCAATAAATAGATAACAAGGTCTTTAACTGGGTACTGTAAAGTGTAACCATGACTGGTAAAGATAAAATAAATAATATTTATATATAAAATAGTTGAAGGGTGGCACAGTGGCGCGGTGGATAGCGCTGTCGCCTCACAGCAAGAAGGACCCAGGTTCGATCCCCGGGTGGGGCGACCTGGGAAATTTCTGTG
>JAOVVG010000037.1:28406536-28417000 GCA_028566375.1 Leptodoras nelsoni | reverse complement strand
CAAATTGTTGGTGCACGTCTTGCTGGCGCATCTGTGACCAAGACAGCAAGTCTTTGTGATGCATCAAGAGCCACGGTGTCCAGGGTAATGTCAGCATACCAGGAAACGTTTTTCACCACCAGCATCACGTAGTGACCTGGCCACTATCCTGCAAGGAGAATGGCTTAAAATCCCAAGAAGGACTTGTATACGTCATTCCCAAGACGAATTGACGCTGCCACAAAAGGAGGCCCTACACCATACTAATAAATTATTGTGGTCTAAAATTTTCATTTGTTCAGTTTCATTGTCCAACCCCTGTATATACACAAAAACATACACACAAAAGTTTGAGCCGAACATGCTCCAGGAAATCACTTCTGCTCCTGTGTTTTTCCCTTCACAGAATCCAATTACCACTCTGTGCCTTTGAGGAATGATGTGATTAGCACCTGCATGTCTACACAGAAGACACGACATGCTTTCTACTAAATAAACACACATGCTAAATGAATTATCTTTAATATGATAATCTCTGTAGCAAAGGCATGCTATGGGAATGGCACATCTCACTGTACAGATTAGTCTTCAAAGAACAACCTGACCTAACCCTGTGCTATATTAGTATCACTAAGAGGTATTATTATTATTATTATTATGACAATGAGCAACAGACTACTGAGCCAAGATTACACATACACAGACATGTCCAGGGAGATCAAACTGCATTGGTCAAAGGATTTGCATTAGCAAGCGGTTTTCAGCCCCAAAATAAGTCATTTAGTCCTTTTTTGACTAAGTGTGTGTAATGTGTAGAAACAAATTTTAAATGTGTATACATTTGTCTAAAAGAAACCGAAACTGTAACTGAATCACAAAACAACATTTATGCATTGCTATACCAAGTTAAGCAAGCTTGAAAGCGGTATTTTAGATATAAACATTTAATTTTTTTTTTGTTTGAAAACCTAAAGTTTGCCCTTTTATCTTTTACTGATACTAACAGTGCATTCCATTTGACCTGGAATGTCGGAATGTCGGCTGCTCCGTACATTAATAGTAATGAACACTGTAGTATTATACAGTTTATTAACATTTCTGTCTTATTTGTATCTCATTAAACCAAATGTACTGTACTGTCCATCTAATATCTGTGGCCATGTTTACCACATAAAACCTTATCAACTGGTCTTGATAACAATGGCTAAGCTGGGTAGAACTGGTATTCCTACTTGTTGTACTCGGCTGCGACGTCATTCCCGGCTCTGACTTTCAACTTCTGAGGTAAATGCAAAGCTGCATTAGTAAGGCAAAGGTCATACTTATATGTAAATAAAGACAGGCTAAGAAAGGTTTTTGTGCTGTGCTGTAGCAGAATTAGAAGAAGAAGAAGTAGAAGAGTCAGCTTTTTTATTATAGGGTTCTCTGCATATAATATACTCAAGAATGCATACATACATTCCATTGTCTCTTTTTGGTGAAAGAAGAATGTCTGGGATGGACACATTAAGAGAAAGTTCAATGTCCAATTCTGGAGAGCCTGTAGAACTGTATACAGTAGAAAATGTCACAATTTCATCACAGGAAGGGATTCCCCAGTGACTTTATGTTGTGAAGTGACTTTTCTACACATGATTGTTAGGTGGTGTATTAATCACGTCGAGGTTTATGCCACAAATCCACCTAGCACATATTCAGGCTAGTCTCGCTAAGTGGGAGTGTGGTGTCGGGAGAGAACTCTGTCCTTGTGCCAGTGAGGTCACAAGACCGCGTTAATACGCGCATGCTGCTCAGGATCCTTGGCAGATTTACGAGGAGACTATGCGTCTGGGATTGTTTTGGCTCATGGAGCCCGGCGGGATTTAACACAATGCTTGCACCATTTTGTAGGTGTGTGTGTAGATGTTCAGTCAAATTGGAGGATTAACAGGTGCACTATTCTATCACCATTCCTCGATATGCATGTATGTGATTTTTGCGTGTGGCTGATAATTAAGTGCTGAGAAACACTGAGCCTGACCGCTCTTACCCGGGAGATTCATGTCCTCTGTTGGGACTTCATGTTCATGTAGGAATCGTGATAACCGTAGTGGTGGTTACCATCTGGTTCACACACACACACACACACACACACACACACACAGACACAGAGACACAGACACATACATACACACACACCAGCTGTTCTTACTACCCTTGTAAGGACCTTCTGCTAATGTATTTATTAATGCAGCTAAGTAATGATACGCCTACACTTAAATCTAACTCCAATAATCCCTGTTACCAAAGAAACCCTTCTTGCTCTTGCTTTAACTTAAAGAAAAACGGCTTTCCTTGTTCAAATTAGTCAAACTTCCCTGCAAGGTTAGAAGTGTCAGATATTCCTATCGTTGTGGACATGTTCTCCAGCATGACAGAAAAATATGCCCACACACACACAGTGGGACAAACAACTGTGTCATTTGTATTGGTCTCTGACGCATAGAGAACCTCCGCATTGGTAACCAAATCCACATGTGCGCTGAAGAGTCACTAGTTACATGACTATACTTAAACAACAGACTGTTGACTCTGAACAGTATTACACAGTATTACACACACAAACCGTTTCTTTAATAATGGCTCTGCACGCAATGAGAACTTAAACACTCACTTTCTAAAAATGAACATGAAGAAAACAGACTGTAAAAAGCAGGCAATTAACAAACCAAAAAAAACCCATCTGGAAACCCCAAATCTGTCCTGAGCATGTCTGCCGGCTGATGACGATCGTTCGTGTTGACTTCAGATCTCAGTGAGATCTCATTGAACTCCCATGTACACAAACCTGTGCATCTCCATACCACGCACTGTGCTCTTAATGAGAAACTCTTGAAAACACAAGCTGAAGTGTGAGATGTGCAAAGCAGGGCTGCCACGGCAGCCTGCTGAGGAATTCAAGCACTGTCCCCTTTGTCTGTAATCCAGTTTAGCTTAAAATAAGTGGTTTAGCAAAACCCAGTAGGAGGGAGAGAGGCTTTTTCATCCCCCTATTCTCAGCTTTTTGTAATTCAGCCTCAATCAGTTTAAAATGAAACAATTTAGCTTTTATGAAGCAGCCATGTGAGGATAATATCCTTGGAGATGAAGTGCAAAAAGGACCAATTAGAAGAAAGGAGGGGGAAAAAACCCACCTTCTTTATTCAGAGAGCATTTTCCTTTCAAACACTGGGGGTGGAAAGTGGTTTGAAAAAAAAAAAAAAGATTAAATAAAAAGCAGAATAATACCACAGCTGGTAAATGCATGGTTCAGATTATTTGGAAAAAGATTTGACAGACAAAGCGAGGCTCTAAAAATTCATATATCTGCACCGCAGCTATTCCCCAGTATTAATCCATCTTCATATAGATCTAGCACAATTTGATTTTAAGTCTGAAATGGGAATATATCAAGCCTCTATATACAAATAAACTGAGTGCGAACTTCAAAAGCCACACACTACAGTGACAGAGCAGTGCCTATCAAAAATGCTTAATGACAGCCCATCAGTGAAAACGTTCTCACAAGACCTCATTCAGCATCGGGAAAATGTTCTTTCTGGGCTCATAATTCAGCGGAATGAAGGCAAAGTGCTTACAGGCGATGCATAGAGTCAGCCATTAAAATAGTGTGCACATCTCTATAGCCTCGCAATTAGGCTAAGCATTACTACAAAGTGAAAATTAACTAGTTAATAGACTTGAGGTCTCAGACCACTTATTACTTTAATGAGAAACCCCTTGAATGGTCATCACAGTAACTCGGTGATAGATGAACTATTTCATTACTGTGCCAGTTTAAAGAACACTAGGATGGCGAGAAAATGTGAAACGCTCTCAAAGGACGCAAGGTTCACACCAACCCCTTCTACTTTGTACATCGGGTGTCTAAGGGCGTTTTCACATTTGGCTCGAATACGTGAAGCTGATTCTGTGCTCGATTTGGAGGAAGGGCTCACAGTTTTACGTTCACATGGAAGAATTCCTTCAGCGCCATGGCTCGATTGCGTAATCCCCCTTTTACCGCAGTGGGGTAGAACGGTAAATTTTGCATGCGTAGCATGTCACAGTTAACCAGTAGCAGTTTTAGGATAAGATGATATTTAGCCAAGCGTGGTTTTACATATTAGGCTTTCCATTTATGCTGCTGACTATAACAACCCTTTCCCTGCCATCATGCAACTGGAAGCATGTTGATATTTTAGTCTGGGTTTGGTTTGTGTTTACAATCACAAATGCACAATGGAACCAAAATAAGTTTAAAAAAACAAGGAAGTGATGTATGACGCCCTTACGGCGATGGTTCGTTTAAATGCCTTTGGTCCGTATTGCATTTAGTCTTGAAATGAATTGCACCCAGGTTTGGGAGGTCTCAGTCTGCTTATTTGGAGCGCACAAGAGTTCGAAAGGAAGCGAGCGTTCACACTTACTCTACTGAACTGCACTAACAGAGCAACAGCACCGGGGCTCGTTTAATCGAACCGAAGCTGACAATCTGAATGCACGCTTCACCTTATATAGACTACACCATGGTCTACAGGCTTTCCATGTGTTCTGAATAAGTGCATTTCATTTTTAAAAATATAGATCCAGTTATATTTATTTGAATTTCGACTACAATACAAAAAAGTCTAACTAACAGCATTAGATTTCACTGGATGTGAACATGGTGCAGATTCCTGAGAAGTCACGGTTTACTGTAAAATGCATTTACAGAACGTTTCACACCAATTAACAAAGTATATCTGGATGTTATTCTTGATCTGGGGTGTGGGGTGTGGGGGTGGGGCTGTTAACATGGAAAAATAGGTGTTAAAATATGTACATGAACGAATCTTCCCAATATAGTCTCATCTGACATCTCATTAATCTGATCCACGCAGTAAGGATAGTAACAGTCAGGGCTGTCAAACTGTCAAGCTTTTTTAACTTCTTAATATGTTTTCCTATTTGGATCTTTTCAAGCTGTGTAGAGTTTTCTAGACAAGTTGCTCGTATGCCACAGCTTGCTATTACTGAGTGACAGAGAAAACTTTCATTGCTATAATGGATGATTATTGAATTTCAGTGGGTACCCATAATAATCCTGGGGTTACCGAGCGTTATACTGATGAAAAGCGGACATTGTCTGAAATAAACGAGAAATTAAATAGTCATGAGGTGGAGCAAAGCAGTGGTAAAAAATAGCCATTTAAGCCCAGATAGTGAAAAATGAATTAAATTCTTTTATGATTAGAGAACAACAAAACAAGTATACACAAAAACGCCTATATTGGGAAGGTTTGTTCTTTTATTTATTTTGCCATTTCTAAAATAAAATCCTGGACATCTTACAAGTGCAACTGTAGGTGCACCATCACGGCATTTTAAATATGTATCATGCACTGTACGTGATCTTTAAAGCTCTATTAGAGCCGTGACGAGAACAAGTTACATGTAATCGTTTGACATCTAATACTAGGAATTTCAAAATCCCCTCAGGAATTATCCTCTAATGAGGAGTGTTTCCGGCCTCCCTTCTTAAACATGCTCCATACAACACACTGTAAGTCTGCGGATAGCAAATGAGAAGCCGGGATTAGTGTGTTTAACCCGCAGCACCCAAAAAAGTCAGGCTTATCTCTCAGAGCCAAATCCCTCAATGCGAGAGATCATCAACAGCACCTCTGTGGAGGTCCCTGCCAAAACTTAGCACATGAAGGAGCCAGACAGAAAGCAGAGATGGGCAGGAATTAGTCTCCAATAAACAGTGACATTTATTATTGCGGAGGCTGAGATAACTTAAATTAAACAAATCCCCGGGCTTCCAGAGTCTCAAGTCAGAATCCTGCATTCATGTGAGTGATGCGCTTTAGTGAACACACTGCAATATTTTTCAACCGGCTCTAATGGTGATGGAAAGCTCGCCGGCCACTTTATTAGGAACACCCGCTTGGTCAGGCACTTATCTAAATGTGTCAGTCATGCGGCAGTCAAGAGTTGACTTTTACATATCATTCATTAGAACAGGGGGAAAAAAAGCCAGTGACTTTGACCATGGCATAAGTGAAGGTGTCTGATGGGTTGATTTGAGTTCTGAGCGTGGAAACAATTTGATAAGAGACGTCCAGACCGGATTGAGACGATCTGACAGGAAGACTATAGTTGCTCAAATAGCCACTCTTTACAATTGTGATGAACAGAAAAGCATTGATCTCAGAGCAATGACATGCTTAACCTTGAACCTGGTAGTGTTACCATTTTGGGAATGTTTTATTGGCACACCTGTGGCCCCTATTACACAAAATGAGTGTTGTTTGTTTCCTACAGCCTAACTGAGTACTGATGCTTGATACGTCAAGCATGATAATGCGCCATAAAGTCATCTAAAACTGGCTCTCTGAACATAACAATAAGTTCAGCGTACATTGGTGGCCTCCCCAGTTACCAGATCTGAATCTAAACTGGAAGATCGATAGCAAAGGACATAAGATCGATAGCAATCATGTCACCACGCATCATAATCTCCAAGGAATGTTTCCTAACACCTCGTGAAAACATTACAACAATGAATGGAGGCTGTTCTAAGGGCAAAGAAGGGAGCTAATACTTACTCACTAGAGACAGAAATGAGGCAGAAATGAGAGCAAGTGCAGAATTTTTAAATCAGATAGCCAAACTCTTCATGAACCATAATAAGAGAAATATACAGAAGTGCACCTTTACTTCACCCTGAAACACAACCAATTAGGCTTGGTTTTTATTGGCCGGTCCCATCCAATTTCTTTGTACTGGCTTTCCTCATACCACAAATCATCGTCTCATTGAATGAGCACGTTTTTACTTCTCAAGCCTTTACTGGCTGAAGATTTCAAAAGTTTTTTGTTTTTTTTTCAGTTTCAGAAGCTCTTTCAGAGCCATCAGTCTGTGAAGGCAGATAAAGCAGTCTTGAATAAAGAGATAATACAAACTCCATGCAGAAAATGCCAAACTTGGCTTGCACTGTAATCAAGGACACTCCTGGGCCAAGTTCAATATCTAGCAAAAGCAATAGCAAATCCTGCAATTCAGCAGTAGGGCTGAATTTTCAAAGAAGAAAATGGAGTTCAATTCCATTCAAGGTGATTAGTGTGTAAGAAAGGCCATACTTGTAAAACAAACAGCAAAAAAAAATGTGTAAAGGCTAAGAATGAGGTTTGAATTAGCTTAAACCTAAACGTATGAAACTTTATATTTTATAATAAAGTGAAAGATTTACAATCCGTCAAGGCATTACGCAAAGTTCACTGCGGATCAAAAAAAAAACAAACGTCAAGAATGATGCTTGGCAAGTGATTTGCTTATTCTACAAACTACTCTCTGTCCAACAGCTGGGTCAGAAGACCTCAGCCATCATGTCCATATCAGAGACACCACAAAGTGATTTTTCTACCTATATACAAATAATAGGGAGGTTTGCAAGGCAGCCAAGAGAAACACCTGCAACTATGCATCACTGTCAAACAAAAAAGGTGGAAGAATTCAAATACAAATAAAGTGATGACAGGAAGAAATCTTTATTACCAACAAACTCGAATGCATTTATTGCAAGAACTTATTGAGCATGATGATGGAAAAACCCTCATGGTCCAATGTCCAACGGCTTCCAGCACTCTTTCTGGTTGGCGCTTATTTAGGCATGGTGTTTCTGCTTGGTGGTGCAATTCCAGGCACCAACCTGCTGAAAAGAAAGCCCCGTTCATACATCCAGCAGGCAAAATGGAGAGGAACATCACGTCCGCGCTTTCCATCATCTTATCAAGCAGACACTCTTGAATATAAAAAGTCCAGTGCATAAAAGCCCAAACCATTCTTGACAGCTAGGAGTGAATGAAATGCAGCTATTGCCCAAAATTCTCCAGTTACGTGCACTATGAAAGAGAGCATGTGCAACCACAGGCCAGAGCTGAGGCAAGACTACAGTTATAGACTGAACTCAGATGTCAGCTGTCGAATTGTCAGCTGAAATTCACGATTCGAAATTGCAGTCGCTTTTCTCCAAGAGAGAGACTGATTCCAACGTGCGGTTTATGACATGTTTAGACTTCTTCCCTTTCCACCACATTACTGTGACTGTGTTCAGAAAGTGCAGGGCTGTTTGTGTTGGCTGCACTGGACCAGTCAGAATAAAGTGTATGTAAGTGAGTGTGATGTGATCAGCCGTGGTGTATATCAGCCTGCTGTTTTGTGGAACACTGGTGTGCTCATCTTAGGTTTCTAATAAAAGGCCTAGGAATCACACTGAAGTAAGCCTGTCAGAACAATGCCCTGACACACACTTTTATAAGAGCGGAACCACAGCATGCTTTATACACTTGGCCGCACGGGTGGTTAGTTGGATGGGTCCAAAAATAAAGCACAGATTATGAAGCAGTTCATGTCTGCTTCGATTCATTTTCAGCTCTATGCACACTTAGCTTTTGCACCTCTAGCTCACAGTTAGCATTATATCTCTAGCAACTGGTTTAATAACATTCTAAACAGAGCGGGCTAGATCTGGAAACGGCCAGTTACGCAAATTCCCTTACATACAAAGACATGGATAAGCAACTAACACGACCGAATGGCCCTTTAGTCCCCTTTAATGCTTAACCACTGATGACTAGACTCTGGCTATATTAAAGACAATATTAAGTGCTTTTTGTAATGTCATTAATACCACATTTGATTCGTGCCATGCACTCTGAACAGATATGACATCCATTTTGAATTTGACTTGAGGGAAATAAAATCATGCTCCCATATGTCCACTCATCTTTAAACATTCTGTTTATCATCAACTTTTTTTAAGCCATGTTGTCAGTTCACTAATCAGACCAGAGGAGGTTAAAAAAAAGTGAAAAAATCTCTCCCTTTCTAATCCTACATCTCTAGTCCTGTGGCTAGTCTCTGGTCTGATGAGCTGCTGTCAGCTTTTCATAAATGCATGCGACTGGATAACCCACAACAGATGATCTGCTACAAGAGACGTGTTTCTGTCTCATGCTTAGGAAACTACAGATGCCAAACTATAGCCAGTTTTATTATTTTTAGATTTTTATTATTGTAAGCATTTTTTCAAGGAGTCTGTAACTGGCCACTGTACTTCTTGCTGGTTTTACATCTGGGTGGAGGTCCTCTAGTTTGTTTATACCTGAAGTGGGCTAGTGGACAGGATGCAACTGAAGAGACGCCAATGATGAAAATGTAAAATGAGTCACAATTATATATGAAAAAAAAATACACTGAAGTACCTGAATAACTGCTACTGGAGCCTATGCAAAATACACAGCAATGCCACCTATGCATGTCATCGTTTGCATCCACCAGTGCATATAAAAAAGCGATAAACATCTGTGGATGCGTCTAGAGCTGCTTCTGCTGTGAGAATGGCAAGTTATCATGAGTTTGTGATTTTTCAAAGCGGTTGGAGCTGGTGAGATGGGTCACAGCATTTCGGAGATAGAAGCAAAGGTTGATTTTCATGTAAGAGCATTTCAAGGGTGTACCGTGACTACAAGATTTCCGGCACTTCATCAAACTTGCGACAGCAGTGTGATGGCAAAAAGACTCCGGGTGAACGTGACCAGCATCGGCTGGTGAGAATCGCTTCATGTGATTATAGGCGTGTAACACTGCCTCAAGTAACATCGGAATTAAATGCTGGGGCCTCAACAAACATCAGCCTGAGGACTGTGCAACGTTCCCTCCAAGATCCCCTGGTGGACCTACCAAGCATTAACTGGTATACCAGTTTATCTGCTACTTCAGTGTATATTAATAAAAAAGTATAAATTTTACAACTCGGATAGAATCCTGTTTCACCATGACCCCGATTAAGCAGTTAGATGAAGTGAGATGAATGAATAAATGAATGAATGAATGAAGGAAAAGTCCTCCTTTGACAGGGAGATATACTTTCTCAGAAAATACTAGATATTTTTCCGTCTATTAGTTATTAGGAGTGCCCCTGTATCGATATTAGGACTAATGCCATTCTAAAATGCTGAATCAGTAATGGCTTGGATTCTGCAATTTTATGTCATGAACACATGTTGACTGACTGCATAGATCACACACAAGAACACGGGGCATATCTTTGTCTTAAAAAATCTCACTGGCATTTTGTTTTTAACATTTTAAATGCCTTTGCAACAGAATATTGCAATATAGGCCTTATGACTTAGAACTTGTTGCAATATAGGCATCAATACATAATCTAAAATGTGACAATACAGTAATATCATAATTCTTTAGTGAATTGTTTCCCCATGTTCTATTGTTAAAAAAAAATTACAATTATTATTGATTTATTTTCCTTTTTAAACACAACACTATTATTTTTGGCAATTTGTTAGCAAACCTTCATATCACGATAAAAATTGTGCATCACTACATGGTAAAACAGGGCACTGGTGGAATGCTATTATATATGATCTTCTACTAGTTATTTACTACTTTTGATACTCT
>JAOVVG010000037.1:28265260-28278005 GCA_028566375.1 Leptodoras nelsoni | reverse complement strand
TGTGATGTATCAAGAGCCACGGTATCCAGGGTAATGTCAGCATACCAGGAAACGTTTTCCACCACCAGCATCACATAAGCACATGTGAAAAACATATGATCTTACATGAAATGTGTGTGATTTTTCCATAAGGGCAGGATATGGTCCGAATCTGCTGCAACCCTGACCAAGGTAAAGTTTTTACTGAAGACTGACTGAATGAATGAATATTATTTACAGGCCACTGAATATATACAAGTTTGTGATCAATTTTATACTAAATATTGTTCAACAGCATAAAAGAAACCCTTTGGGTACATAAGAAAACCAGCTTGAATGTGCATTTTACTTATTGATGGTCAGAATTTTATTGATCAATATCTTACAGGATCTTGCATAAATGTCAAGTCCACAGTCTTGACAAATGCTTTATTTTGTACAGATTCTAATTAGTGAGTTAATTCTTGTTGACAGCCTCACTGTCGCGAGGGAAAAACCAGCAAGTTATCCAAGACCAAATGATATGTGGAAAAGCCTTTTTGGAATAAGTTTTTTTTTCCCAGGCTCGGATATTATCCACAGTGGACATGATTGATAAACCTAATGTTATTGCTGTTGGCAATATTCAAATTCTTTTTTTTTTTAGGTTAATGATTGCTACTTGTTTTCTGGACAGGTCCTAATGCTTATTGACTTGGGACTGGGGGAAAAAACTCTCACAACGGTCTCTTCTATAAACTTTGATTGCTGTCTCTAATGCTGTCCAGAAAGCTCAGTGAGTTACAGGCCATAAAATGACATTTACAGAGTCATCCTGCAGAGCCAAGAGTTAACAGATTCAATTGTTTTAAATTCTCTTTAAAGCTCTCCTTTGGACTAGGGGGCCAAAACCTAAATCAAGACTGACATGAATAGCAGAAAAGTGTCGGAAAAGTGAATATTTATGTAGGAAAGGTGATGTCATGATGGTCTGTAGCTAATAGATTTATTTAAATAGATTCCTAGTCACAGGATACAATAGTCTGAAATTGTATTTTACATAGAAAAGTGCAACATGTCACGAATTTGCATTCGGATGCCAAAACACAGTTTAGGACACAAATAATTCAGCTAAATTTTAATTCAATTTTACTTCTAAAGTGCTTTTAACAATGGACACTGTCCCAAAACAGCTTTACAAAGACATACAATCCAGATATAACTGTTAACTTATATAAATTTTATCCCTAAATGTTATCCCCTAATGAGCACATCAGGGGACTTGCTGTCAAGGAAATCCCTCAGATGTTGAGAGGAAGAAATCTTGAGAGGAACCAGACTCAAAAGGGAACCCATCCTCATTTGGGAGACAACGGAGAGTATAATAATAAATAATCTCTTCTATACCTGAGTGCTATAGTAAAAAAACAACAACTGCAATTGTAACCAGTAAATTCATTAATGTTTACCATGAAGTCTACTTTAGTAAAGTCATAAACTGTTCACTGATGGAGATTTGACTGGTAAGGAGACAGAGATTTGACTGATTTGGCATTTAGACCTAACCAACACAGGAAAGCTGCTTATATTAGCTGCAAATCCATATTCATGGTTTCTAAGTGTATCTTTAAGCTGTCCATCATGGTGATCTTTAGGCTGTCAATGTGGACACATCCTCAGCAGCAGTGAGTGATTATCTGATGATAAGATTGGGGGGGTTGGGGAAGGGAGAGAAAGTGAGAGGTGGGGAGAAGACAATACAGCTTATTAGGCAAGCCCTTTCACCTACATTAACAACAACAACAACAGCAAATAATTAACATGTTGGTACTCTAGACTTATCATTTCCAACTCAGATCTAATCATGTGATGAAAGAAGCATGACTAACCTCATTTGACACTGCATCACAGACCATACCACTCTTCACAAGCTTGAACAAGATCTCCTTCTTTACTGGGTTCTTAATTACATGGGGGCATTTTCCAATTTTCCATGCATGAGTGACAGCTTGAAACCCAGCAACCCTGAACTCAACCAGGTCTTTATGCTCAATCACAGTGTTTGCTTGTCCAAAATTGCATGGGATTTACTCTGTGTGCCACCCAGACTGCCAGCTGTGCCCACTCAGCACATGTCTGGGTGGTCGAGTCTGGGTGAGAGCAACATCGGGATGCCAGTGGTCATATCCACCCACTCTGGATATCAGAAGTATAGTAGTGTTTGTGATGCACCAGCAAAATAGCAAGACATTATAACAGACTGCCTGCTTTACTGTATATGTGTATATATATACTCTATGTGGCCTCAAATATGTGTGGCCTCATCCTTGAGTGGTTTAATGTAACTGTCTGGCTTTCTGTGCTAAATGTGAATTAGTTTTAGCCATTTCGGCACTGATGTACACATAATGTCTGGATAGAAATCATCACGTCAGACAGTGGAGAAAAAAAGGCATAGCTCTTGAACCAAACAGTCTCCTCCCATTCACTAGGGACACATGGGTCTTAACTCACTGAGACTTCTGGAAGATATATACTTAAGCTCAATCAATCTAGATTGAAGAACTTTATGATATATACTACTTCTTGGCAAAAAACTCATCGAAAAGCCACAAAATAAGCAAACAGTAAATACTGCCTTCAGGAGGAAAAAAAGGCAGAGATGAACGAGAAGCAGAAAGAGCAATCCTGAATGCATCAAATGCGGTTTCTTTCCCCAAATTAAACGAATAAATAATGTTCAGTATCTGTGTCTGCTCGTCATGTCTTTTGTCAAAACTTTTTTTTTTTTCAAACTGTGAACTTCACACTTTACAGTGTGTGTTAATGATATGCATAAGAGTAATACACTGGATCTGAATCCTTCAACTACTGTTTTATTAACAGAAAGTATCAAGCAAGAGTTGGTGCTTAATCTTCAGAGATGTTAATTATACAGTTCAGGTTTTAAAAACATATGAAATGTTTTTGTAAAACATGCAGTATTTTTTTTTTTTTGCTTTTGATTCTTGTGTTATTTTTGGAATTAGGATTCCATGATTTATGGCATGTTCAGAGAAATCTAAAAACCTGTTTTAAGTTAATTAATTCATAGCTCAAGTTTGATCCTGAGCTTGGGTTACTGTACTGTATGTTCTGAGTGGTTCGGTAAAGTGTTGAATGTCCTGCGCCACTGACGTCACAATGGTATGTATGTAAAGAAATATATTTATTCAGCTGTATTTCCTTATAGCATGATAAAGTATGTGGTAGTGGTAGCTCAGTGGTTAAGATGTTGCATTACTGCTAGGAAGGTCATGACTTCAAATCCCAACACCATCAAACAGCCACTGTTGGGCCCCTGAGAAAGGCCCTTAATGAGATAAATTAGATAAATATAAGTCATTCATACCATATATGCATGTGTAGGGTTTCTCTGCATGTTGTCTGCAAGGGTTTCCTCTGGGTTCTCTTGTTTGCTTCCATCTCCCAAAAAACATGCGTGTCGGTTTACCAGCTATGTTAAATCTAGGCATCTAGGTATGAATGTGTGTTTTCAATTCAACTCTTACTTGATGTTCCTGGGATATATTCCAGATCCACACAGAACCGATCAGGTTAAAATGGTTACTTAAGTTTAATGAATGTAACCTTAATGAAGTGTCTAAATAATAAATAAAATGATTTGAGTATAATAACCTTTAATCTTCATAAAAATAACAAACATTTACTATATGTGACTTGACTACTTCAATAATGTAGTGTTTAACCATATTTCTTATATACCTATACTGCATTCTGAAGGAAAATAATCCTTGACCATTTTTGAGCAGTCATTTTAGTATCTCAATGAACATAAACATAAAAATGCAACAAAGAAATATATTATTCTCAGATATTTAGAGTTGGATTCACTATACAGAATCATTTATACTCTGACAGACTAATGACTGAAAAATGTTTCCTAATCCCATCTAGCATTTTTTTGGTATTATTTACAACCTGCTGACCATTGTCTGGCAGAGGTCGGATGCTTGGAGCGAATATTTCCCTTTGATAAATGCGTAGCGCTCTCTGCAGCCAATGATCTGTGCAGAATAGTAAAGATCACACTGAGCACCTGATGGCTGAATTTGGACATATGAGACCATTTATAACAGATCCCTATATCATTACGATTGCATTTCCTAGCAAACACATTGAAAACAAGCTCAGCTGGGTTCTTTCTTTCAGTTCCAAAGCAAAGCCATTTTTGAGATAGTTTTCAGGTATTAATCACAATGAAAGGCAGTTGTGTGTTGTAATGAGCACATGGTAATGGCCATATCTCTGTCTTTACAGAACAAAGACCTGCAGCTGATGATTGATATTGCTCATTTTCTTTTGCCTGAGAAATGCAGGCTTATATACAATGCCCTGGTTAGTCTCATACTTTGAAAACTCATAGACTAGGTTAAAAGGTAGTAGTTCAAGTAATATGTATGATGAGATAGTTAGCTAGTTAAGTGCAGTACTGCAAATTAAGTGAAGTTTATGAATTATAAAAAAAAAAAAAACTCCTGATAACTTCAAAATGGTCAAGCCTTAGCAAACATTTTGGCTAAGAGTGGGTGGCTATGGGTGTTCCCCCATTCATTGAAAGTAAAAATATTATTTGAGTCTGGCTTCTGTCTTTATCTTCCCTAGATATGTTTAACCATGAGGTGTCTGTGTGCAGTAAACGGGAGAGTTTTTATGAAGCAGTACAGTGGTACAGTACACAGTGTTAGTGGTGTATTATACAATATAGAACTCCAATAGGAATGCCTCTGAGCCAAGAAATGTAAAATTGTTGGGTCCAAAACATTATAAAATGGTGTGTCTTCTCTGGCCAGCAGTCATTATAAACAGAGCTCAGTGGCCTTTCTGGCTCCACTACACATATAGTACTGTATGTAATAAAGAAATAAACAGTCTGTGACACTCTCCTTATCTTTTTCATATGACGCTGACTGAAATTGCATCTAAAATGTAATCTTCTCTATTTTCCACTTTCTATCTCTAGATCTTCTCTTATTCTGCCATCTTTGTGACACATGACTAAAAAAACACTCATCCAGGAATGACACAGAGTAAGAATTTCAGAAAAGCATGAAAGAGATATGCTTTCCTTTATCGCACAACCAAGTGGAGTAATTATCCAGACTACACTGGAATAACAGAAAATCTGGCAGGTCCCCCACAGGATCTTGGAGGGAACGTTGCAGAGTCCTCAAGTTGATGTTTGTTGAAGCTCCAGCACTGAATTCTGATGTTACTTGAGGCAGTGTTGCACGCCTATCATGTGAAACGATTCTTGCCAGCTGACTGGTGTCATAAGTTTGAGGTTTCACCAGAATTTCTGTAGTCACGGTACACCCATGAAATGCTCATATGTGAAAATCCAAACTTTGCTTCTACCTCCAAAATGCTATGACCCATCTCATGAGCTCCAACTATTAAATCATGTTGAAAATTGCAAAATTATTATACCTTGCCATTCTCACAACAGAAACTGCTCTAGAAGCTGCCATAGATGTCTATCGCTTTATATACGCACTGGCGGACACAACCAATGATGTACATAGACGGCGTTGTTATGTATTTTGCATAGGCTCCCAGAAAAACTGGCACTTCAGTGTACATTAAAAACCAACACACTGCATGATGGTGTACAGTGACCGCACATCCAGATAATAGTAAGGTATCATAGTAAGGTGCCTGTATAATATAAATTAAAGATAAACCTATAACATGTATGCTGAATTGATATGACCTTCCACTGATGAATATTACTGCAGCTAATTAATACCCTACCTTATCCTCACTAAACAAAAGCAAACTGTATGGATCTTTTATTTATTAATTTTTAAGTAAATACTACAGTGTTTGTAAAATCATTTTGTAGCAATGGGGGCATGGTGAAGTGTTTGCTGTAAGCGAAGAGACACGGGAGGAACCAGCAGGTAACATGAGATGAGCCTCACCTGTGGCTTATTAATTTGAGTTTATCTGTGTGTAAAAGAGAGAGAGAGAGAGAGAGAGAGAGAGAGAGTTCAGCAGGGCTGTAAAAAAGTAAATGTGCTGAAAAGCAGAAGTGTCAATTTTTTTTCTTCTTCCTCGCTTCGCCCTCATCAGGGTTCCACACATTATTTTTCTTCATGGGGTTTGATCCCCATTAAAATATAAAACCATCTCCTACACATTTCAAGTCAAATATTGTATCCTAATATACATTGCTCCTCTTTTTCCACATGTAAATTTCCCACAGCTCATAACGATAAAAGTGTGATCTAACACCCTGCTGCATGTTATGTTTCTGGCAGACGCGAGGGCCCCCGGGTGGATGGTGAGACAATGGAAAGAGTGAGGAAAAAGTACATGTGGTAAACATATCACTTGGTTATATCACTTTGTTTAAGATCCCTTTAACTGCCATTAATCTTCCTGATTCAACATAAATAACAGCGAAGGCACACAGCGTACTATAGTGTTTGTGTGTAAATGGTTGACTCGTGTTGGATCAGGAACAGTGGTAAAGTGTTAATCATCCAATTATCAATATGCCTGGTGGCCTAGGAAATATAATTCTAAAATGTACATGGTTTTCAAAAAGTAAAATAGTTTCTACTTTGCATGTATGTAAACCACACTTTAGATATTTGTATCTAAAAGCATTTAGACAGAAAAGGGAAATGTTTGCATTTAAAGATTGCTCTGCACGTCATTGATGATCTGAAAGCAAACTGTTTTTTAATTGAATTGGCATTTCATTTAATATGTAACAAATAAGGCATAGAAACAGACCATATCATCTATGACTATCTTTATACCAGCTCGTATACACATTCATTGTATGAAACAAGCACATTTAATTAACAAGGTTTTATACATCGCTAACCAGATAAGCCATATTGGGCTTTCAATGATTTCTTTAATAGAAAAAAAAAAGAATTTGGTGCACAAGTTATTTTTTTAATCAACACAGGATCATACATACAGGATCATACATACAGGATCATACATACAGGATTATACATACAGGCTCATTCATACAGGATCCTTCATACAGGATCATATATACAGGATCATTCATACAGGATCCTTCATACAGGATTATACATACAGGATCATTCATACAGGATCATACATACAGGATCATTTATACAGGATCATACATACAGGATCCTTCATGCAGGATCATACATACAGGATCATACATACAGGATCATACATACAGGATCCTTCATACAGGATCATACATACAGGATTATACATACAGGATCATACATACAGGATCATTCATACAGGATTATACATACAGGATCATTCATACAGGATCATTTATACAGGATCATACATACAGGATCCTTCATGCAGGATCATACATACAGGATTATACATACAGGATCCTTCATACAGGATCATACAAACAGGATCATACATACAGGATCATTCATATAGGATTATACATACACGATCATACATACAGGATCATTCATATAGGATTATACATACACGATCATACATACAGGATCATACATACAGGATCCTTTATACAGGATCATACATAAAGGATTATACATACAGGATCATTCATACAGGATCCTTCATACAGGATTATACATACAGGATCATTCATACAGGATCATACATACAGGATCATTTATACAGGATCATACATACAGGATCCTTCATACAGGATCATACATACAGGATTATACATACAGGATCATTCATACAGGATCCTTCATACAGGATCATTCACACAGGATCATACATACAGGATCATACATACAGGATCATACATACAGGATCCTTCATGCAGGATCATACATACAGGATCATTCATACAGGATCCTTCATACAGGATCATACATACAGGATCCTTCATACAGGATTATACATACAGGATCATTCATACAGGATCCTTCATACAGGATCATTCATACAGGATTATACATACAGGACCATTCATATAGGATTATACATACACGATCATACATACAGGATCATACATACAGGATCCTTTATACAGGATCATACATACAGGATCCTTCATACAGGATCATACATACAGGATTATACATACAGGATCCTTCATACAGGATCATACATACAGGATCATACATACAGGATCCTTCATACAGGATCATTCATACAGGATCATACATACAGGATCATACATACAGGATCATACATACAGGATTATACATACAGGATTATACATACAGCACATCCAATATTTGGTTAAATGTCCCTTATTTAGTTGCACCTTGACCAGACAAGCTTCTGGCAGAATTCTGCTTGCATATTTGATCACTCTTCTTGGAAGAATTGGTAGAATTCAGTAAATCTGTTGGTTTCCTGGCACAGACCTGACTTTTAAGTCAATGAATCTCAGATCTGAGAAGAATGATCATAGATTTACACAAGTCAGGAATGCCTCTTGGAGCCATTTCTAAACAATTGGAGATTCCAAGATCCTCGGTTCAAACAACTGTGTGCAAGTACAAGTTATTATGAGGTGTAGTCACTTTGCCAAGGTCTGTTCTCTTACTGAAGAATGGTTGAAGTAGGTTATTGGCAGAAAGATATTTAGCAATTCTGGTCAAAACCTTATTTTTCATCACTTTTTACTCTCTGGCAGAATTCAGCCAAAGCTAAATCAGACAGCTTTTTCCAGATATAAATACAGTATAAGCTGCTGGATGAACTGATGTACCTCGGACAAGCTCAACAATGTATCTGGAACAGTTTATACCTTATAAAATGTATCTATGTTATAATAAAGACTTAGCATTGTCTATCAAAGTCAAAATGAAAGCAAGGTTCCTAGGTATGAAAATGGCACATGCATTTTTCACATACATTTCCACCAGTTAATACAGATTGTGTTTAATCATGTAATGGTGCTTTAAACTATTTCCTCTATTGTATGAATTAAAGCAAAAATTACACATCTACAGCACCCTGTCCTGATGTTTGGGGGGAAATAGTTCACATGCTGAAAAAATAAGGTTGACATTTAATAATGATGGCATAAAATAAGCTTGAATAATAAATTCATATCAACTCAGAGTACACATTTCAAAGTGAAATACCATTTTCCGCTTGGTTAATATTCATTTCTTAATGTGGAACTTTTCCCACTTGTCAATGACCCGGTTGATGTAGAACAGCCGCATTGTTTCCACCACAAAACACAGCTCAGAAGCACAGTAAATATACAAGACAGGTCCTCCATAGTTTCTAATTCTTTGTCAGGGATTCTCCACAGATGGACTGATGACTCTAACAGAAAAGCCATGTCTTCTTTTTGGCATCAGAGTATTAAATAGTATGATATAATACGTCTCTGTTGATGAAGTACACGCAGCATTAAGACATTACCTTCTAGCTCTCAATGCATTATTCATAGTCCAAATTGTTCAAACAGAACATGTGGCTCTTACCAGCTTCAAATTACAAATGTCTGAATGGTGTTCAAAATAAATATTTATGTTTGCCAAGTATCCACGATTTCTCTGTAGATTTCTCAATACCATTGAACCGTGACACTCCACCATTTCCTGAATCCATCAGCTGTGGATCTTTGAGGAATATTGAAGAGCTTTCAGGTTCTATTAACAAGAATGATAAGTTGCTCATAAAATGAGAACTGAGAGCCATAAAACGACTTGAATCCACCAACGACAGTGACCCAGGTAGCTTTCCTACAGTTTAATGATGAGTTTAATGAGCAGCTGAAAATACAATTAAAAGAACATTTAGAGTCAATATTGATTTTAGAGGACACAGGGCATATCTGAACCTGGCTTCTCGTGGGAGTTATAAATCAATCACTTATGGCAGGTCCTATAATGAACACAACATGATTGGTCTTTTACGTTCATGTTGGGCCGCAACTTGAAACGGATTTATGACCGAATGTAAATTCAACAGCTACGTGTACGATGCTGGGAAATGTACTGATCATTTATGTAATATATGTAATATATCATGTGTAATGATGCTATTATATAACAGAAACAATCCTGTATCATGGTATGGGCTTTGAGATGCATATTTACTATGAGAGAAAGTCCACAGATCAATAAGTTTGCACCCACTGTAGCTTCAGATTCCGGTTCTTGGCTCTAATGCGCACTTCTCTTGTTGTAGCCCATCCACCTCAGGTTTCTGTGTGTTGTGTATTCTGAGAAGATTTTCTTTTTTAAGGTTTTTTTTTTTGTTATTCTAGCCTTCCTGTCTGCCTGTTCGCCCTAACCCCTCTCATTAACAAAGTGTTTTCACCTGCAGAACTGCTGTTTGCTGGACACTTTTTTTTCCACCATTTTGTGTTAAACCTAGAGACTGTTGTACATGAAAATCACATTTGTTTTATACATGCTACTGCATGTACGAGAGACACTTTACACCAAAATACATCTTTAAAAAATAATAAAAGGCAACATCTTTACTCTATTGAGAGATCATATAGTCAAAACTATCATAATCAGTTAATAATATCATTAATGCCTTAAGATGACAAATTCCTTACACCTAACTGCTCAGTCCTATTGACAGTTACAATACTGTACCAAGGTCTCAGGCACATATATATTTTTTTATATAATATTTATTCTTGGATGCCTATTTTATATCTTCTCCATTACAAAAACAATAAAATAAAAAATACATTTTAATACATAATTTAATTAATTAATTAAATAATAAAAAATTTTACTTTCAAATAAATTTAATAATATATTAAATAATAACTTTAAAATACATTAAATAATATATTAAATAATACCTGTAAAATAAATCTAATAATGATAATAAAAACAACTATCTATGAATGGTGCTGACAGAGTGGAGGCTAAAGGTAATGCAGAAGAGGATGTGTAAAAAGGTTTCACCTGTGCCTGGCTTTATACTGAGGAGCCAAAGCACATAAAATGGTTTTATTTATTATAAAACCTTTACAATATTTTTTAACCAGATCCCTGAAATGATTGAAATAACACCTGTAATTCATATCTACATGCAACATTTCTGCTGAAGTAATGGAAGCCAGACAGAGCATTCTGCTTTCTCTTAGGCCTTTATCTCCTGCAGGGTTTTTAAGAGACCTGTGAGAAAGCAAGGCAAATAAAAGATAAAAAGATAATGTTTTCACTTGCCTGAGTTTCGCAAGAGGCCGACTTAAAGGGTCTCTCGTGCAGATGTCGGTGCCTAATGGAAAATAAGTGTTGGAGTCTAAACAGTCACCTATGGCTTTAGGAAAAAGAAACAGCCTCAGCATGCTTATACACGTAACACTTCTCTGTAGTCTTATGCAAAATATTACCGCGTTGCTGTTCAACAACTTTAATCCATTGAATGTTTCTTAGCAGCCTGTCGGTACACATTGCTCCTGGTTTTAAGGGTCTGTGAAATATCTGGTGGCCTTATAACTGGCAGCTTGTGGCCAAGCTAGCAATGCAATGAAAACCATATGTTCTGCAGAGAGACCAGTGGGGAAGAATACTTACATGTATAATTACTATTTTAATGTTAAATACATACAAGAAAATCTTTCATGTAGGATAAAAAAAAACAAGTATATTGTAATGCTGTTTAATGTAATGGTAACGATAAGTATATGCTAATCTGAATCTGATGCGGTTGAGGGTTTTGTAGTTTTCATCGCCAGCAGGGACAAATTTGCATTTTTATCATATGAAGATCTGACAAGGCAATCTTAGTCTGAGTTGTTGAAAACGAGGCATGTAATTAGCATGCTTTACATGTTTGGATAAAATCTAGCGAGAGCTTTGTCAGAAAGTGCTTTTATGGACACTGGCAGAACAGCTATTTGAGCTTAAATTGTGCATTCTAAAAAGGAAATAACATATTCATGACCGTAAAGAGATCTGACCACTCTCTCCAAAATAAATCAAACTTTAATATTTTTTATAGTTTTCTGGTCACCATGAATTGTTCCACAAAATGTCAAATACTGAGCTGTTAAACAAATAGGTGTCTCCTTGAACTTTTTCATACATGTTCATGTTTAGTTATTCAAGCTGCATGTGTACATAAAACTGTTGAGCAGGAAACAATCCTCAGTTGAATAAATGAGATAAATGAAAGTCACGTTGGATAAGAGTGTCTGCTAAATGCCATAAATGTAAATGTAATGTAACGTAATACATTTTCAACATTAATACTAATGAATTCATTGCGGAACAAGGATACAGTGAAAATTACAGCCTTGCCAGTTAATACACATTGTTTTATGATAAAAGTCTGCCACCTAGTGGAACCTCAGTGTTGATACAAGTCAGATTTCATGCTTTTTCCTGGCAAAATATCTGTAAAACCAGTATTGGCTAGTAGTAGTGGAATACTGGGCTAGAAAGCCAGAAAAAGGGTTTTCTAAGAATTCTTTGGTAAAGAGTTCTTTCATAAATCCTCAGAGACACTGCTGTTGGAGGGACGTAGTTTAGTCAAGCTAGCTTTGTTATAATCATACATATATACTTTTTTGAGTGTGTTGCAGGCATCAATTTCTAAATTTTCTTATATTTAACAAATAGAATTAAGTTTGTCATAGAAAACACTAAAATACTAAAAGTGAATTAACGAATGACATTTTGTTTGTCCAACCTTTCTGGAAATTAGGTTTGTATGTACAGTATATACAGGGGTTAGACAATGAAACTGAAACACCTGTCATTTTAGTCTGGGAGGTTTCATGACTAAATTGGACCAGCCTGGTGGCCAATCTTCATTAATTGCACATTGCACCAGTAAGAGCAGA
>JAOVVG010000037.1:28239136-28249216 GCA_028566375.1 Leptodoras nelsoni | reverse complement strand
GGTTCCTGCCCTTGCGCTCAGAGTTGCCGGCTGGGCACCGGCTCCCCCGTGACCCCGTAACTGGGAATAAGCGGTAAGAAAATGACTGACTGACCCTATTGTCATTCCAACGTTTCTGTTGTTTTAGTCCAGGAACAGTTCGCAGTCTGTGGGCTCAGCTGCGCAGGGATGAGCCTCGTCTCCTGTCTAACTTTGAGGAGTTTCTTGCTAGAGTCACGTACCAAATTAAAGAAGCTAACCAGGAGAAGAGCGAGATGGAAACTGCTTTGAAAAGGTCAGTCATTTTCTTTTTTTTAATTTCTTATCTTGTTAATGCAGTATTTCTTGATTGCTTGATTCCTGCTACAGAGAGGGGTAGATCATTTTGGGGGTAGACATGTGACACTCAGGCGTCCACAAACGTTTAGCTGAATAATGTATGCTCACTGGGTAGCATCTCCCTTTTCTCTCAAAACAGCTTCAGGTCTTCATGCTGTGGATTCCACAGGATGTTGAAATCATGCCTTTGAGATTTGATTGCATCATACAATTCCTGCAGATTTTATTATTGCAGTTTCCTCATCTACAACATCCCAAAGGATCTCTATTGGATTCAAATACGGTCACTAGGAAAGGGTACAGAAGAACACTGAACTCATTGTCACATTCATGAAACCAATTTTGACGACTTTTGCTTTATGACATGGTGCATTATTAGAGGATGGTAAATTTTGGCCATGAAGGGATGCATATGGTCGGCGATACTCAAATACTCAAATAGGCTGTGGGACTGAAGCCATGATTGATTGGTATTAACATTCCCAAACATTCCCCACACCATTACACTACCTCCTGCTTACCACAATTGTACACAGTTTTTATGTGAGTTCTCTCTCATCACCAAGGTGTTTCTGTCCACAGAGCTGCCACTCACTGTATGTTATTTCTTTGTTGAACTATTCTGGGTAAACTCTTGGGATTGTTGTGTGAAAATGCCAAGAGATCAGCAGTTATAAAAATACTCAAACCTGATGCCTGTCTGGCAACAACAAACATGACAAGTTCAAAATCACTGACCTCAAATTTCAGATCTTAAGCCACATGATTGGCTGATTATTGCATAAATAAGTAGATAATGGCATAAATGACTATTTAATATTATGTTCCCAATAAAGTGCTTGGTGAGTGTATATTGCCAAACTGGTTTATGGCTGGAGCATTCATTAATGAGCTATACCGTTAAATGTCAATACTTGCTATAAGCTGTTTTTGTGAAAAATTTCAATGAAGCAAGAGCTCAGCAAGCTCATATTTTAAATCTCCTCTGTGTCCCAAATCTGGAAAGCTCTAACACTTGTCCTTTATACAACTTAATATCATGCATAACCCTGAATTTCTTGTTATTTCTCTGTAAGGAGAAAGAGTGCCAGTGGATATTATTAAAATATGCATAATTACTGTAATGCATGCCTAAAATAAACTTGAAGTTAAGTAGCTGTTAAAAACGTAATTAATAATTTCCTATAAGTACCCATAAGCATAAATTAATTTCAATAGATCTGAAGACTGATATGTCCTGTACAGGAAAGCAGCTTCCCATGATGATGAGATCCAGCGTCTCTACGAGGAAATGGAGCAACAGATCAAAAATGAGAAAGACAGGATTCTTTTACAGGTAAAATATGGTAATGCGTTATTTATGTTTTGTGAAATTAATTTATTTTCACAGATGCTATTTATGAAAAAAATCCTAATCATTATCATCATAATAAAAGCACACCCTACCATGTTTTATTACTTACTATTATATGTACGGAGGGTTCTTTCTTTTTATAAGGTATGATTTGTCCTGCAGGATTCTGAAAGGTTCTTAACTTGCAGTCAAGCTCTCGAGTACAAACTTTCTAGCAAAGAGAGGGAACTCGAACTGCTTTCAAAAAAACAAAAGCGGGTAAGTGACTATTTTGATTTTCCAGACACTTCAACATCCTTGCATGTAGTACATTCATATAAAACAAATTACGTAGGATGGTGCATACTTGTATCAGGATGTCTATGCCTGTGTGTAATATATGGGTGTGAGTGTAATGGACATAATGTGGTTTGTCCAGTGGTACAGGTTCAGTATTCGGATATGATAAAAGAGAAAATATTGGTTTAATACCAAGAATCTTGTTTCAGTCAGCATGTATTCTTCTCAGGACACAATGTTAAAATGTTCACTTTGATATTTCTCCATTTAATGATCTACCTTAGTTATTTAATAATATTCCTACTAAAGCCTAATACTGCTGACATCATAATGACGCACGTAAAGAAGAGACAAATAGCTCAGCCTTCTTATCACCAGTAAATAAAAGACAGCTGGATCTTTTTATGCTAATTAAGTGTAGTAGCAGCAAGTGTCTAAAACTAGCCCTTTCTCTTTAAATTACCTCTCTCTATTGTTCAAGAAATGTTTTGTTTATCAAAGCATAAATACTGAATGCTGTCTAATCAGGGTGCAGTGCATCTCTGCTTTTGAGATGGCTCATTTCGTGATACTGTTTTTTAAAGTCTATTTTTGGCATTGTGCAGTGCTTGGCTCTGTTGTACAAGCTTTCTTATCTAACAGGTCCTTGCACATGATCATCTAGTGCTGGACAGCTCTCATCTGACAGCACTCAAAATACTCGCTATAGTTAAGTGCATTAAGTGGTTTGTTTACAATGGATTGTTAGTGGCACCTATTCTTCAATTCGAGCAAGATGCTTTGTGTTGAGCAAGACGCTTATGTCGAAAGACGTAACATTTTGTTTTGAAATGAGTGGCACCATTAATAAGTATGAGCATAAATTACTATAAAATAAATATTACACATAAAAGTCAAATTTTTTATTTTCCATTTTATTTATTTTAACTACTTAATAATTAAGTAGTAAAATAATTTTCATTGGAACTACTTACTATAGTATTATGTGCCATAATATTTTGGATACATTTTTATATTTTAGATAAATGGAAACAATAAGAAAAAGAATCATAATTTTTCGTTTGCTCTCTATCAACAGGAGTTCCCCTGGGGTATAATATCGCATTTCACACATATTAAACCCCTGTGTCATTTATTACCATGGGGAAAACCAATGAACTTTCAGTACAATAACTCCATACAAGAAAACACACCTGATACCTTCCGTAAAATATAGTAGTGAATCATTGATGCTTTGGGGCAGGGATTTTTTTTTTTTTTAATTTTTTTCACTGATAGTCCAGGTGCTGCAGGGGCTTTTGTGAAGATAGATGGCATTGTAAATTCAGCTAAACACCAGGATATTTCAGTAACTTTCAAATCAGAATTCTTTCAAATCAACACAGAAATGGTTTCAGCACAAAAGCTGTGTTTTCCAATGTACAGCTCAGTCTCTGCATTTGAAAACCTGTAGTAAAAACATGGGGTCTGAATTGAAGAAGGAAGTTCACAACCTAAGAATATAAAGGAGCTTAAACTGTATTGCATTAAAGAGTGGCCCAAGCTCCCCCTAAAAAATTTGTTTGTCAACCTTTTTTGAAATTATATGAAGAGACTGAGAGAAAATATAAATTGTATAATATATTACAGTATTTTTAAACACACATTTCATATTTTTATTTCAAATCAATTCATAATGAACTACTGTATTTGTGTGTGTGTGTGTTAGTTAGAGCAGCAGTGTCGTGAACTGCACAGTGAGCAGAGGGAGACAGCAGTAGAGAATGTGAAACTGAAGCAGTATAATGAGGAACTGGCTCATGAGCTGGATCACACTACTCAAGAGTTGAACTTAGCACAGGAGCAGCTCAACCTGCTACAGAAACAAGCCTCTCGCCTACAGGAAGAGCGAGAGCTGTAAGAACCCATTCACACTTTCTACACCCTGTGCACATCTTACTTAACTTTTTAACACATTCACAGAGTCATTGTGCTTTACACCGGATTTGTTTATGGCAACAACCAGCATTGCATGAGCATGTTCATGTAGTGTTGTCTTTTTGTTCCCATGCTGTTTTCTGACTTTCAGAGAGATGTACAGAGTTACAGAGAGTTTGCAAAGAGAAAGAGCAAGTCTGCTTAAGCAGCTAGACTTACTAAGGCAAGAATACTACTGCACATCCAGTAAATAACATTCTGTACCATGTTAAACGTCTGAACTGATCAAGGAGCTTTTTAACTGTTTCTCTTTTAGGGAAATGAACAAACATTTACGGGATGAGCAGGATATTTGTTATCAAGTGAGTTAATAGAAGCTATAGACATTATTTTGACTGGGCAGTTTTGCAAAGGGCTTAAAAGCAAAAAAGTTATATAATCATGTTTGGTTCCCTAGAAACCAAAGAACCCAGCTCTAAATGCAACAAGGACACAGATATCTGGACACACTGAAAGATGTGAAATACAATCATTTAAGAGGTATGTTTTTTTAATACTGATGCATTTCATTTGAAGAACAAAAAGCATTGAGGTGCATTCTAAAAGCATTACAGTATTATTTTTTAATCCTAAAAAAGTGATTTTGCATATTTCTTGTTTCTTGTACTCTTCAGTGATGAGGAGGGGGACATTCTGACACATTCTAAGAGAAAAGGTGCAATGGGTATAAAGGGGCACGGTTTATCTCTAGGGCAGGAGGATCAAGCAGTGGGAGAGTGTTCTCCTACACACCATCTACAGAGGATCATCTCCATCGAAGAAGACCACCTCCCACAGCTACTGCAGAAAGAGTACCAGGCTGAGCTCAGGAACTGGAGTGAGGAAGAGGAAGACCTAGAAGAGGGCATTGATCTCCAGATGACCAATATCTTCCCTTCTTCCAGCACGCCAATCTCACAGCATCCTCCACCAGACACCAGACATAAACACAGCCCCACATCACCCAGGGGGCAACCTGTGGGCAAGGAGACTGTCCAGCCGGTGAGAGGCCATTACACCTGAGTTTCCAGTTATAGTTCTATAGTAGTTATTAGTCACACTGACTTTCCAAAATCAGATACATAAAGAATAAAACACAGCCAGGGCATGCTGTTATAAGAACATACTTGGTCATGTATGAAGCCACCCCATAATTCATTAATTTCCCAGAACATCATGCCCTTTCATGTTTTATTCTTTGCATCTGCTTTTGGAAAGTCAGTGTGGTAATTTTTCGTTTTCTACATCTGTGTTTATGTGCAGAAATCAAGCTTGTTTCCATCTATGGATAAAAAAAACAACAGAAACAGCATTAAGAAGAGCAGCACTGTGTGCACTCAATCGAGCATTTATAACCAAAAGTAAAGAAACACATCGCCATGGAGGCCATGACCATGAATTTAAAAATACTCTCTATATTGTTTACAGCAACAAAATGCTGCAGTGAGGCATTTATGTTACTCTGCTACTTCTTCCAAGATAAAATACTTTAACTATTTCCATGCTACTCGTTTTAAAAAAGTAGATATGCTACCACCTCACTAGTACATATGTCACATAACTTATAGACAGATTTCATTGTGGACAGGTTGATGATCTTTCTTATTGTCAGATTACTTTAAAACTATAATTTTGTACATGTAAACACACTTAATGAAATGCTACTATTCAAGAATAGTCTGTTTTCCCACTGCATGCTTTCACAGTGTGTAAGATAAGACAGCCCACTCATCAACAGGTGTAGTGTTTCCCAGTGTTTCTCATGAACTCCAAATGAACATACACACTGAGTCCTGCCATTCAGTCAGTTTTATTTCATTGTTGGAGCAAGAAGGGTCAATGGGAGCAGTGTCTTTTCCTGTATGCCTTTTGTAATAAGAGCTTCATTCAGAGGACAAAAAGCTCTTCTAGGAAACCTAGAATGTTGCCGAGAAAGGAATAAAAAAACAACAACAGGGTGCTCTGTTGTAGGAAAATAATCAGTAGTGAGATGGTGTGATATGACCAAAAATTAATTATTTTCGAATAATAGCATGTTCAGAAATATTTCCTTTCTCCAACACAGCAATATGATGAAGATAGCCATTTTTTTAATTAAAGAATGATATCAGACATTTGAACAGTTTTATATCAGTTTCATACAGTTAATATTGTGGAAAGTTAATTCCTGTTAGTATTTATTTATTTATTTATTTATTTATAACAGCTATATACAGTTGTTCCCTCACCTGCTTCTCTTGTCTTGTTACCACAAAACCACAAAGCCCTCCATTGCGAATGGTTTCCTGCTGTAGAAAACAATAAGTTACAGCTATACAGTAGAAAAAAAAACTTCACCATATCAACATTTGTACTTTTTTAAAAATTGGTCATGTGGAGCATTCATATAAAAGGTCCTTTGTAAGTTGTTCCTATAGAAAGACTAGCATATTAGTAGGCGTGCATTAATATAAGCTGTGTTTTGCCACCATTTTCAGACAAATTCCTGATAAATCACATTTGAGAATTCAGCAGCTCCTTGGTGTAAACTGCATTAGAAGTAGCTGATCTGCTCTTTCATTCAGGTGGAAGGAGCAAGCTCAGGACCAGACCGTCTATTTAAGATCGTTCTAGTGGGAAACTCCAGTGTTGGCAAGACGTCTCTGCTGCGCCGTTTCTGTGATGACTGTTTCTACCCAGGAACCGCAGCCACCGTTGGTCAGTTTTAGCATTTTGGTGTTCTGTGGGTAAACTCTGAGCAGGTTCTTTCTCAGTTATGTATATAGGACTTTTAAACCTGCTGACTGTGTTAACACCATAGAGAGCTGGCCAAACATTTTTTGTCCTTAACCCCCATTTGGTTATGATACTTTGTTGTGTCTGCAAATTCTGTAGTGCAGATATTTCCCTGAATGCCTATTCATTGTTAAAGTACATCAATATTGCTACCTGTCCCAACATCAGATCAATCATCTCTGCCCTTTACTTTAACGCTACACTCTTCACATGCTCATTGATCTGTTATGAAGCCACAGCAAGACAGAAAGCTTCAAAGAGTAAAGATGATCAAAGAGATGTGACGCACATTCTAACAGAGCTGTCTGCAAAAATTTGAAGCAGTACATCACACATTTCTTTGCCATTCTCCATTTACATCTAGGTATTGACTACAGTGTAAAGACACTTATAGTGGACAACACCCAGGTAGCACTGCAGATGTGGGATACAGCTGGACAGGAAAGGTAATTGCACTATGAATTTTCCAAATTTTTATTTTCCCAAAACAGCATTTTATTCTGCTTATACCACAGCAAACTGCCAACATTTAAAAACGTGTATTAATGAACAACACATCATACTTTTTACTGTTTATAGTTACATTTTATGCAGCTGAACATTCACAACTCAAGTTTGTTCTTGTCACTTTTGTTATAGTGGCTACTGTGAGAAAGACTGCAGACAAAAGCTTCAATGTGTCAACGATTAGCCATTTTTCTTTTGTTATAATAATATCTTTTTAAATCAGTTTATTATTAGGCTGAAATTATGTTATAATTTACATGTACACAAATTTCCTTTTCGACATTCTGGCAGGTACCGCAGCATCACTAAGCAGTTTTTCCGCAAGGCAGATGGTGTAGTGGTCATGTATGACATCACTTGTGAGCAGACTTTTACAGCAGTGAGATCATGGCTGGCCAGCGTACAGGTAATCCATAGTGGGACACGCCTTTCATAAGTTCAAAAGAGATATAAATATTTATGTACTGTATATTCATAGTCCAACTATGCAGATGCAGTTTGTACCTCCAAGTTTGTTGGATTTCATTTAATTTTTTTAAGACCAAATAAATGAATAAAAAATGCAGAATGAGGAAGCAGGTGACATTTTTGTAATGTATGTAATATGTAATGCAAAATGTATACACCGATCATCATTGAAACCACCTCCTTGTATCTACACTCTTTGTCAGTTTTACAGATAGAGATTATAGTCCATCTGTTTTTCTGTATACTTTGTTAGCTCCCTTTTACCCTGTACCAGAGCAGGCATTATTTGGGTGGTGGATGATTATCAGCACTGCAGTGACCCTGATGTGGTGGTATGTTAGTGTGTGTTGTGCTGGTATGACTGGATTTTAAACCCCTTAGTGTCACTTAAACCCCTTAGCATCACATATATATTGTGCATGCTAAGAAGATCCAACTGACTGTACTGGGTCAGAAACATAGCTTCATGTCTTACAATCAAATGATTCAAATAGCTATACTGCTCTCTGCCCAGCACTGTTGGTAAAAACAGCTAACGTCATGAATCCAGCAGGGTAGTGTACTGTAAAGAGGTGATGCAGTGCATGCTGCAGCATGCTTTATAACACAGTTATAAACTAATTGCTCATTCTAAAAGTTTCTTGGTAACTATTTTACCTTTTTATTTTATTTTATCCCAGCCCAACTGTTGAATAATGCAGCAAGTGACTGTTAATGACACACATGTATTTAATTGCATATATCCTGCTTTAACAGTTAATTGTGTGTTTTCTCATAAAGAAATGTGCCTCTGGTCTGCAGAATAAGAAGACAAAGTATTCATCTGTACTGCTTATAGCTCAGTTTAAGAAAATGTAGTTCATAATTTTGTCCATGTAAAATTCAGTCCTAGAGATAGACCAGGTATCTGTTTTTTGGGAAAACAAATAAACAAAAGGTTTTAGAAGGATGATTCCTTTAAAGAATGAGGTGTCTTTTTTATACATATTTAATTTCTGTCTTGGATGTTATTCCTTTTTTTCCCCTGTATTTATGACTCTTCGCTGAAGCTCACATTATTCTAGGACTTGGGTCAGAATGGCATGTAACTCATGTAACATGTAAATGCCTTTATTTTTTATTTAATTTTTTTTAGCAAACTTTACACTGTGTAACTCTTATTCACATATTTCCATCATTTATCTTCTTTTCCCTTAAGGAAGGAGCAGGGGATGACATTCCTGTCATGTTGCTGGGAAATAAGACAGATCTGGAGGACCAGAGAGAGATCCAGTTCAGAGTGGGAGAGAAATTGGCCAAGGTGAGTGATTTCCCATTAGGCTTTTTTTCCTTCAAAGTTGGACTTGTAAGCGAATGGAAAGCAGTGCAAGACACTGTGAATTCAGCCAGTTATTTATTAAAACTTTTTTTATTAATCTAAAATGAAGGACATGAAATTCATGGAAGATGGATAATGGAGTGCTTATAAAAAAAAGCTTAACCATGTGCAGATTTAGATATTGGAATCTGAACACTTCTGCTCACCATAGTAAATGCAATATTTATTATTATTAATAATAAAGCTAATCAAGTTAGGAAACTAAGCAGCCTAATTAGCTCATACACTCGATTTTACAATGTGCAAAAAAAGTACCGAGCAGCATGTTTTCTGTACAAGAGCCACCTATTGTGAGAACTTAAGTACATAAGTGAAAAGACATGAAGCCGTGTTTCCCAGAAGTAGATCATAAATAATTTTATTTCTTCAATTAGTTTTTCATCTGCTTTTATCCTTTCCCCTCTCCACTCTCCTGTGGGTTCCTGTGATGTTTTGAGTGCTTTTGAGTCCATTTGATCTCATAAAAGCACTTGAACATTTTTAAAAACCCTAGCTGAAAGGAGGATGTAGATGGGATGACGTGATATTGCTTGTATTAATTATGTAATACTGCATTTGATTAAGCAGGTTGGTCATTGTGCTGTATTGCAGGAGTCTCAGCTGAGTTTCTTTGAGTGCAGTGCTTTTTCTGGCCACAATGTGACCGTGTCCATGGTGCACTTGGCAAGGTGTGTTAGCTTTTTTTTTTTCCGTAAAACACAACAAGGAGGATTTTTCTCTCCTCATACAACCTATTTTGTACATGAGCAATTGTCATTCATTCAGCTCAAAAACATGCTGACAATGTTCTTCTTCTTTATGTGTTGCTGTGTTAAAAAAAACTTTTCTTGCAGGATTCTAAAGGAACAAGAAGACAGAGAGAAAGAGAAAACTGTCTCCCTGGTTGATGCCCTTTCAAAGAAGAAGTCCTGCTGCTAGCAGAGAGATCCTGACACACACACACATACACACACACACACACACACACACACATACACTCCTGATCGAAATCTTAAGACCAGCTAAAAAATTGGAAGAATTTGCATTTTGCACCACTGGATCTTAA